>JARJDQ010024933.1:0-10650 GCA_030264215.1 Geostiba sp. GC000077
GGCCGTATAGTGCACACACACTCGGTGCCAATCAATTAGGTACAGGCCAATAAACCTCTGCGTTTGGCGTCCTGCCAGTCGCAGCGCATCTCGGCCCGGCGCCTCCACACCCGCCAACCGCCGAAAAGTTTATGCCAACCCTTTCGTTAGTCAATGCTGGCGCGCCTGCCGCGCAATCCTCTCATCTCCTCCTCATCCTCTCGTATTTTATTGTCATCGAGTTATCAACTTTTTAAACCACAAATTGCGCACATTCTTGATTTGCTCATAACTTTGCAATTATTTGCTTCACCGTCTTTAAATGTACCTCTGTACCTCATATGGAAGAAAATACTTGGAACACTAGATGTAGAACAGACAATTGCATTACTTCATCTTGTAATAGTGTAAAAGTAAAACATTTATATTATTAATTGATAAAGCTTTTCTTTGTTTGCCTTATTGATTTCTGCCTTTCTGGTGATTTTGCGCGTGGAGACCTAAGGCGAATGATTCGATGCCCGGGCGTGAAACGAGGACGACTGCCGGTGGCTGCGGGCGCTCTTAAGTTTTCCGGCCGCCCATCGTTTTTTCTCTCTGCCAGCGCGTGCGTTCTTATCAATCCCCATTTAAATATTGTACGTGTCAGGCAAAAAGTTTGATAGTGCCAGATGAGGGCGCGCCATTCCGAGCCTAGTAAAACTTCAGTTATAACTTTTGTCGACTGCCACGCCACTTGTTTTTGTTCTCTCTGCGCTGCGATGCTCGCCGCCGCAGCGAACTTTTCGATATTTTTCGATTTGCACGATCTTCCCGTGCCGTCGCCTCAACAAAAGTTGCCAAGTCGACTTTATTAAAAAAATATTCCCCGCCTTGTGTCAATACAGATGATCGCACATCAGCAAATCAAATGTAATTTAAAATCGATAATTAGCCATGTGCCATGTCAGACGTGATTGGCGGCTTGTGGTTTCCCATTCAAGTCATTGAGAGCATTCCGCCGTTTTAAATCTCTCCCCCTATTCGTTTCGCTTTTTGTGTTTTTTTGTAAAAAAAATATCTCTAAGGGTAACAATGCAACGACCGGTTTACATTGAGTTAGATGGGCCTCGATCAACAGTGAACTGCTACGCAAAACTGGCCCGCGCGATTTACATGATGGTGGTAGATGGGCGCTGTTTACCGGTATTAAAACCGGTATTTTCAGTGAAGTTCGCATCATGAAATTCAAATTTTGATTCCTCATTCTCGTTCTTCGTTACTAATCTGTAAAACTTGGGGTTACGGTAGAAGATATTTAAGATCAATTTTGTTCGTTAGATGCCTCATTTCTCCTTCCGCAGGCCGTAGATTAACAACATAATTGATTTCTATGACGCGAGCTTCACGCGTACAAGGTTCGAGATGTTTTCCTTGTCTAGCTTATTTCACCTTTGTACCACAATGAATCTTCGCCAAACCTTGACGATACTATCAGAAAGAGCATCCTTTATCTTGCGTTATTAAATGTACACAGATTTTGATGCCAAAGTATGAAGAAAATCCAAAAATATGACTGGACTATTTCTACCGCTGGTATGTAGTTTTGTTTAAAGTAATTTTAGACTTACCAATATATGTTTTACAATATTTGTGTATTGTGTGTTTAAGGACTCACTATGAAATTGGAAATGGAAAGGTTGATTAGCTCTAAAGGTTGATTAATTATACAAAAAACTTGATAAACAAAAAACACTAAATTTCAGCCGTGCTTTACGTACAGCCAACTTAACGTTTTTTTCTTCCGTTTATGGCGTCTTTTGTGCGGCCGTTTCTTTCTTTCCACGGTTATATCTTAACTTCTTCAGGCGCGCAGGCAGACGAGATAAATTTTCCAACTTTGATGATTTTATTTGACATTTAACCTGCCGGCTCGCTCGCACGCCGGGTGCTCATTTCGTTCGCGTATCAAAAGGAGGGGCAACGGACGGGGAGGCGCTTTTGTTATCGGCGAGCAAGGGGTTGCGTTCCCTCATTTTGCGACTCCGCGTTTCCCGAACTATCTGTTGTTGCGCCGAATCGTTCGATTACATTCGAAGCGGACGGAGATCAAGAGATGAGACAACATCGATTTATTGTCCCGGGACAAATGTGCTCGGGCTGGTGCCCCAAAGGCAAACAACATTTCGACATTCCTCATTTTTGTGCGAACGCACAAAAGAAATCAGCGTGGGAGCAACATGGCGCATCTTGAGCGTAAGCGTCAAATAATGCGCGGCGCATTCGTAATTTACTCGCCTGCATTTGGCGGCTTCTTTTCGCCCGGTCGCGAAATCACCAAGTCGTGCACGGCGCGGGTGTTGTCTCGCAAATACTAATGTCATATTGTAATGCCGGCGCGGCTGGGAATGTGATTATGCATTCCATTCCGCCCCGATGCACGCTGCTCGCACACCCGGGGTATATCTTGAGACTTTATAGTTTTCTGCAATTTTCACTCGACGGTGGATACGAGATGTGCAGCGGCACGGCGCCTCCACCCTCACACAATAAACTTCCTCCTTATCCTTCTTTATGCATTTTCGCCCGGGGAACATTTCAATTTTCAATTCGCACCGTTACAAGATCGTGGGCGCGGTGTAAATATTACAATGGGAGTTCTGGATGTGCTGACGTACTTTAGCACTTTACCGAAATGGCAAGCCTTGCGCAAGCAGCAAGCGAAATGTCGAAATGCAAACGAGAGACAATGCAAAAGCGGATGGAACTTGGAGTGGTTGTGGATAGTGTCCGCAGCTTGACTAGCTAGCTAGCAACAACAATCAAGGGCCATAGCAAAACGTGAAATGCTCCTGCCGTTCTGCGCTATTCGACATCTTTAGATTGCACGCAAGATTTTATTCTTTCTTTTCCTGTCCGTGGAGCTGCTGTCGTGGAGCGAGCATTTTTTCATTTCATACGCTTGGTGGCTCGGCACACACGTATCCGTGGAGATATATTCTCCTCTTTGAATATAATAATTTAAGAATGGAGGCGCCCGCGAATGTCGCTTCCGTTCGTCCTTCCGAATAAGTCTTCTTTATTTATATGTTTTTTTGGTTTTATACCAGGCATCTCTTTATGTTTAAATTTATTAACGCGCTGGGCTGGCGGGTGATTTTTCTCGCTATTCTGCTGGCTGGATGTCATAGTCACAGTCGTTTCGTAATAGTAAATTGGCGAATTGGCAAAAAAGCGATCGCACGACAACGATGGGATATGCGAAAGTCGTTTGTCGTATCTGGTTCGGCTGTGCCCTTAAGGGTTTTTTTTCCCCCAAATGCCGAGACCTCAGAACGCGCGCTGCACTCACGGGCCGGGATGAGCGGCGGCGGTGTAAGAACTGCAAAGCCGGCTGTGGCGGCGGCAGCGGCTGCGGCTTTCCAGTTCGCCTCGACGCTGAACTGCCCCAAAGGCATCGTCGGAAAATGATGATTCCGAGCACGCCGGACGGGAATATTTCATCGCGAATGGCGATGGCGTCCGGAGCTTTTAGTGCAAACCTGGTCCTGACAGCCCAGCCCCGCCATCCGACACCTTTTCCTTTCCACTCGGGGCAGCGCCGGGCCGCACCAAAAAGCGCCGCATATAAACAACCGCCGCGCCGCCGAAATGTATCATCGTATACACATTACGATACAGTGGAGGCGCCGGGCGCGGCCCGTTTAATCCGCATCACCTCTTTGCCGAAGTGCGTTCAATGCGCGCATAAATCTTATCCTCCTCCCTGTTCTTTTTTGCGCCAACATGTAAATTACGTACCTGCCCGCTGGAATGGAATGCGCGGGAAACACATCTGCTCCCAATGTGTGCCGTAAGTGTGCGCCTTACAATTAAACGGTTTTATGGGCCACGCGGCGGCAAATATCGCGCCCACAATAACGTTTTCATTACACGGACCAAAGCGCGGAGCGCGATTGCGAGTTGGGCCGGAATCCGGGCATTCAAATGTGGGCAATAGGCGTTGAGAGGACCTTTTTGGCGACGCCGTCGGAGGAGCGCACGCACACACAAACCACCCGGCCCAAACACGTGTATGCGAAATGCGCGTTTATATTTGTTTTATGGCCCAGCACACTGACCATCGAGTGCCGTAAATCTTCCAGAAATGCGGCGCCGCTGCCGTAGTTTTATTCGCCGCCCGCCTGGCAACGCATTGCTCACATGTACATGATGTAAAATATACTCCGCTTGGCAAGTGTGTGCGCGCGGATGAAAGATGGAGTTGTGAATTGCGAATGGAAATTGCGTTATTGGGGGTGCGCACAGATATAAAGTAGGTAAATCGTAATTGTATCGCGCCGTATCACTGTGCAATGAATAATTTATTGCCACTGCGCTGCGGAGTGCACTTCTTTCGCGAAGTTGATTAAGTATTTATTAATTACGCGCATTTGCATGCGGACGCAAGGCGAATGGAGGCAAAGCAGGCGCTGGAAAAACTCAACAGCATCCGACTGCGAACAATGCGAGCGACGGGCGGCGGTGGGGCGGTACGCGAAAGCGCATTCGAAGAAACCGCCGGCCGCCGCCACAAGGAAAACATCCATTTCGCGCGCACAAGCGTCTCGTTGGTCGTTGCGTTCGTTAATTTGTAACTGTCCGTCCGCTGACTTCTCGAAAGTCGCGTCCGACTCGTGTCCGGAACGTCGCCGTCGGGGCCGCTGCGACACACGCATCCCTTTGAGTAATCATACTGTTCCATTTCGCCTCGACGCAGACCGGGCGCAGAAAAAAAAACGACGCGCAGGATGCGTGTTTGTGCGCTCCTCGCTACAAAGAAATGCCCCACAAAGATGGCAATCTTGTGCTCAAAAGCGTCTACACATTGCACACATACAAAATTATCCAATGTGACTAGATCAGTGTTTCTCCAACTATGTGACGCTGCGAGAGATATTAAATGTACACAATTCCATTGTTTCATACTAGAACATTTTTGGAATTATAATTTTATCATTTTAATACTCTACATACGATTTAGTTCAGGAGAAATGGGTTTTTAGGTCGGATGTCTGACTAATTCCCACAAAGTCGGGGTTTAATTTTTTTTAGTTCGTTGATGATACGTTTTTAACTAAAAGTCTAAAAAAATTTAAATATGCAAAATGCGTTTTTGTCTTGCACAAAATTTCCCGGCGCCTCCACTGAACATTTTCATCTTACGGACGTGTTTTTGGTGATACATTTATTGATTACGTGATAAATTTGTTAACATTTTGTACATACAATACGCTACCCTTAGGGAAAATATTTTTTTTAACAAAAACAGAAAAATGGTGGAAGCGCAACGCAGCGTAACTTATTGGCTCTCATTATGACTCATTAGTTCTTTGAGCAATCTAGAATGCAGAAGCAGGACTATTTCATCCCTTGCAAGTACTCGGTTGTGTGTTTGTCATTTTGTACAACGACCATGAGTATTACGGTCGCCATCGTTGGCGGTCTGCGGTCAAAGTCAAATGAAAACGGCGTTCTACGTGTCGGTAATTCAAACGCGGCGTCCTCCTAAAACACGAATAGGAAGACTAATTGGAACTGAGATTTAGTTCAATGACCGATCCTAACCAGTAACCACATAGGGGGAGGGCGATGCAATATTTTTTGCTTGTACCCATTCAATATTCAATATCGCGGATGAAGGAAGAAAAAAAGCGACGTCTTCCCGCACTTCCTTTCTCTTCTGGCAAAGGTCCAACATTCTTTGACAAAGGAAAGCACGAAAGGCCTGCCGCCGACCCAAAAACATTGTAAAATATTTAAGCGCGTCCTTGCCCTGATTTTCTAAGCGTGCATAATATTCCATGCTCGTCGCGCTGGTTTTTAACGCATTGTGATCGCGGCTGACGAGCGCCAAAGGTATGAAAAACAGCATCATCCTTTGCGGGCGCGCGCTTGACGCTAAACCGACGCGCGTCAAGTAAGCGCATCAAAGTTGAGGCAAACAAAAAAGGCGACTGGCAGACAAATGTCGTGGGGCCCGTCGCGCTGTCCTTCGCGGCACAAAAGACGCTTGTTTTTCGTGCACACGGCAAGACAGTGCGAAGCCTGCCGCCCAATAAACGAAGGGAGACAATTCAGCGAAGAGGGAGAGAGAAGGAGAGCAAGTAGGCAAACAGAGTACGAGCAGCACGGTGTTTTAAGACGCAAGCGGATGTAACTCGCAGGTAGGCACGCGAAAACATTTCGTCGAAGGTAAATAGTGGTGGTGGAGGCGCGATGGTGGAGGCGCCGGGAAAAAAATGTACAATGTATAGACGGGCGCCGCGCCGGCAAGCAGTCGATCTTGTGAAGTGTCCCAAGACGAAGACAAGAAGCGCGGATAGAAATGAATGGCAAACGGATGGCCACTGATGGTAGAAGAAATGAGCACAATGTAAAGTGGATGTGTCGATTTGAATCTGGTGCCAGCGCCTACCGCCGCCTTCCCCCCTTTTGAATCTTGAGTGGAGAGCTCAGTATAAGCAGAGAGCGGCGAAAACTCTTCATGGCGTTCTTGAGGGCTGCTGAACGCTTTTGACATATTGATCTAATTCAGATTGATTTTACATTCTTTGTGTTTTCTTCTCCATTCACGACTTTCTTATTCAATTTTTCAGTGAACAGAGGAGCGCCAGACGCTTGTTTGGTTTTCCGTGAAAAACGATGGAAAACCATGGGGCAAATCAAGGGCAAGCAAATCTTTGGCGTTGCATTCGGCTAGGGAAAAAAAACTCATAAAATCTTCCCCACGTTCTTCACATATTTCGCATTCAAATGAGGTTGCTTATCAGGCAGCCGATGGATGAAATATACGCCCGCCAGCAATTGTTTGAAACTTTGTGCACACTTTTTCCACGTCGCGACTGTGTGAGTCTTTTTGTCTGTCATGATGCCCGCATATTTTTAAATAATATTTAACCACGTCGAGGAACTTTTTTTTTACGCCGCGCACAAGTTTTCCTTTCCACGCCCGTATATCGCTCGCGTCGTGGTTTATTGTAGCGATGCATTTTCAGCGTATTCTTGCTCATTTTCTTTTCGTCCTTTCTGCTCACTTTTTACCGACAAGTTGTACCACTTTCAAGGCGAGTCCGAAACATCGCTTTCGCTTTACGAACCATTGATTTGTCAAATCGTATTCGGCTGGCGTGCGTCCAAGATTTACGGAGCATTTGTTGGAGCAGGGGTGTGACGGGTTGGGGGGGTTGGCATGCCGATTGTACCCAATGTGCATGCCGACGCTGTGTATCGTGAGCGAAATTGCAGCGGGACGGTAACAGCGACACCGCCGTTAGACAGATATCTGCTCCTTCACCCGCGTCGTCGCCTTCGGCAAACAGTGGGAAGCAATGAAAAAACAAGCACGGCGAACCCAAGCGAAGACGTCTATGGATGTTCCCGCAATATTTACCACTCAAATGTCTCGTAAATATCTGAGCGACACATACACACGCGCGCTCAAACACACAACATGCACAATGCATTGCAACATGGAGTGGATTCGCTCTCGCCAGAAAATTTCCGGAAAAGGGAATGATGCGAGGTCGAAGAACAAACAAAATGCGGACGTGTGTGGATCCAACCTGCTACTACCCACGGTGACAAAAGACGGCGAGGGAGATAGACCGAAAAGAACACGACACGCGTATAAATAAGATTTGAGCACATTATTATTTATTTAAGACATTTAGATCAATAGAATATGCCCGTTGCGGGTAGTGATGAAACAGAAACATTCACTTATAATTACCCAGACTGTTTTTGATCAAGGGATAGACTTTGCTACGTTGCCACTATGCACTATGCTATCCTGTTTACTTGACTTTGGGAAAGCAGTTTTAGGATTCACAAACTACTAAACTTAAATCCTAATTCATATTTTTATAATATTACTAAAGTAATTCGGGCAGAAATCAATTTGATTTCTCATGATGAAGAAAAATCTTTAAATCAGTTTATTATAGAGGGTGTCCAGAAATTAACGGATTTTGTACACGTGGCTTTCTTCTTTGAGGAATTTTAAGAAAAAAATCTTTATACTAAAATGTTCAAACCCTCTTCCTATGGTCACACGACGTCATCAAACTTACGATTTTTTTTAGGTCACAAATATGCATAACAATATTATTTTCATTCCACAGCACCTGTTTTAAAAATTGAACACGTAAAGTCAGTTTCCTCTTAAACTGCATTTTACAAAAAAATTAATTAATTTGGTTGGATGCAATTTAAGAGAAAATTGACTTTGCAGATGTGTTTGATTTTTAAAACAGCTACTATGTTGTAACCTAAAAATTGCAACAAGTTACAATGTTTTTGTAATAAGATTATCATCTTGAAATTCCCCAAAGAAGAATACCATCACCTGTACAAAATCCGTTAATTTGTTGACACCTTGTATACAAAAAGTACATAAAAAATTTGTTAGATTATGTCCAGAATGCAATCCTACTCGGTCCTTGCAACACTGAGGTTATAAGCTATCTGTAAAAGGCTTGCAAACTGCATTCGCAGAGACAATTTCAATTCACTAGGTTGATTGAGTCAGAAGTGGCCAGCATCTCAGGATGCATCTTCATTATTGAAGGCAATCTCCTTAAGGCAACTAGGCACTTCTATAATAATTTGCCTATCTAAAACAAACAACCAGTCAATAAAATGTACACAATATGAAGGAGTATGTTTGACTTACTTTCAAGGCAAATGTTCTCTGGATTAGTAGATTTCATTCCAAATAGCAACTAGTCCAGTCTGTTAACAAGTTCCTTCGATTGTCCACAACTTGCATGTTCTTTAAACACGTTTAATCGAAATTGTAAGCAAGAAAAACATCAAAAAAATTTGCAATCCCTTCAAGAATTGATATATCCTAACCAGCTCCTAAATTTGACTGACTCGGGAGGGAAAATGCATCATGGCATCATAGCATGAAGTTAGGGTAGGACTAATTAATATTAAACATATTTCTCATAAAATATATTATAGACCATGTCGACATTTATCTAGCGTATTAGCGTTAATATTGGTAAAGTTACAATTTCCAATACATATTCATTCTGCAATTTGAGAATAACAAATATAGTATTCACAAATAGTATTCACCAAGAGTCAGCGAATAAATATGTAAAATGTAATATTGTCAATATACTAACATATTGTCGTGCAACCGATTTATGTGACGTTAAGGCCAAGGGGAAGTAGATGATACTATATCGGGGAAGTACATACAGTCAATTGCAATGAAGCGTAATCTTGGAGATGTTTGAAAGTTGAGAAGTTAAGCAAAAATAAATTTCATATCGACGCCGCCGATTTATTCATATTTTATTTAATTTCGTCGGCGCTTTGCCAGAGAAGATGGGATAATAAAATAAGGGAGCAATAAGCTTTTAAAATCGCGCATGGCGGCGAGGCGGCTCCCGTATCGCATGCGCTAAATCCATACATGTCAAAACCGATCGTCGACGTCGCCGAGCGGCGGCGGGGATTTTTTTCCAATCAAACTTTTTCAATATAGATCAATCAAATTCCAAAACTGACGCTTGCTATTGGTTATATGAAGTCGGGTATGAGTTTTTAAGTGTATATCGCTGCGGCGCGGTTTTGTTTTCGGCCGAAGAACAAATACATAACTTTGGCGAGGTATATTGTTTCCGAAAATTGAAAAGCTGTTCAACGCAAACTTAACATCTCAAAATCACGCATTACAACAAATTCAGCACGTGCAAATTCAATGTGCAAGCGAAATAAGCGCAGCGCCGACGATGACGACCGTTGTCAGCTTAGCGGATTCCCGAAATCCTCTTTGGTTAGATTAATGAGCGCAACAACTTTGATTTCGTACAGCAAAGCGATGCGCCTCCACCATCGCCTAATAACTCAAGATTTGCCAAACGACACGGACGTGGCCGATTCCGCATCTGGTTTAATATATATCAGCTACCAGAGGCCAAAAACCGGGAATAATAACCACAAGGCCCCTCTACAGAGCCGGACTGCAGCTCCGGCGCAGAACCAGGCATAATCCCAGCTCGCACGAATGTGCGCAGATTATGCATAACAATGAGCGATGGACGGCGACCTGCAGAAGCAATTTGTTGAAAATTAAATAGTAATTGCGTAATTCAATACCGATGTATTCGTGATTACATGTGCCGCGTCACCTGAACTGCCCGTCCATAAAGTACCCAAATGCCAATTAGTATGGTATAATAATTGGCGCGGCATTATCGATTGCCATTAACGAGGCCGCACTTTCTGAAATCCTAGAATTAAAACAATATATGCAATTAGGTGCATGTTTAAATGTTCCTAATGCAAATGTGCTCTTTCAATTTGGCAAACATCACCAAGTATAAATATTTGCCAAGTAAACGGATTGTTAAAAATCAAAACACCCTTAGTACAGGAGAAATAGGTTTTTAGATCGCACAAAGACCCACAAAGACGGGGTTTGAAGTTTTTAGTTTGTTGATGGTATATTTTTGTCTTACTTTTATGTGCGACGTAAAATATGCTCAGCTCATTTCACTTTTTTCATCGATCATTTTTATATCATTCAAAGGTTTCCAACGCTTACTATGAGAAAAAAACTAAGATATAGAAAATGAACAACTGTACAGGAGAAATAGGTTTTTAGGTGGAACTAATTCCCACAAAGACGGAGTTTGA
>JARJDQ010024939.1:0-11717 GCA_030264215.1 Geostiba sp. GC000077
CTTCCGTGGAATTCCGTAATTAAAGAATTACCTTGTATATAGGTACATATAAACATTAGAAACGAAAAAAAATTGAAGAAAACAAAATCTTGTATAGGATTCGAACCCGGGACTGCCCAGACCGCCGTCCTAGCTTCATTGACTCCCATTCCCAATAAGCAAGACAAACGAAGTTTCACGTCAAAACATGTTTTTCTTCCAAAGTCTTGGTACACTCGCCTTCTCAACGCTGACATTGTGTAGATATCGTTATTCTATTAGGCGTGCAGGGTCTCCAAGGAGAGTAATTAATTTTCCGCAAAGTACACACGTTTTCTATATAAAGTAATTGCCCGCGTCGGCGGCGGCAACGTCTCTTTGCTCTGCGATTATTTGTCCGTCCGGGCAGCGGAAGGTGCGCGCTCTACGTATAAATGTTTAGACAGCAATAATGGCGACTTGTGTGCCACCCCCGCCGAGTGATGGCACTCCACTTCTCTCCCTAGCAATGAGTCGGACTTGCGCAGCAAAAGGACATCACCTGTAATTAATGCCATGGCTGTTAATTCCATTTCAGTGCTTTTGCGCTTCGGAAAGGACTCACAGGACCCGTGCAGGAGCCGCATAGATATCACTATTATTACCGTCATTACTATATCGCCTGCATATACATGCGACCATTAATTACTCACCGCAATGACATACAGTCTGTTTGAACAGGTGCAATGTCAATGTAATATTTTACGGTGGGGTCGCAGTGGTAGGGATATTTAAGAAATGACTTTATCTGTGATACTATAGTGCGATGTTGTATGCGAGGGTGAATTATTCCAAATTATTCCACGTTAATGCTTTATTTTACATTTTACTCATTTCTTCAAGTGCTGCGCGCCCCCACTTTGAGTGCTTACATTTATTACCACTCCACCGTGCGTTCCCGCAATGCCAGCGCACAAAGATCCGGTGGAGTCGCAAAAGTCACAAGCGTCGTCAACATTTGCCACGTTTTGCATTCGCAATGAATGGCAATTGGTGTAAATTTTAAAGCGTCGTTTTCTTTCATTATTATTACCCGGAACGAACGGGTACGGGGCCACCGAGTTAACTTCACCCCCCCACCCCCACGTTACGTCATGCCTAAAAAGGTAGAGTGGCGTAATTAGAATTTGAAATTACAATTAACTGATGCAACACGCACTTAAATTAAGCAATGTTCGACCGAAGATAAAACAAAACTGGCCCTTGCGCACCCCGCGCGCTAGTTAAATGTTAATTGCCTGCGCGGGTGGTGGTGGATTTTGGCACGCGCTGTACATGCGATATTAATTTACATAATTTGCCATTTGCATAACTGGTAAGTTATATCTTTTCAGTGGGGACGTGGGGAGGTTGGTGCGCGCGACCCGCGGTTGTCCGCTGTGGTAATTTCACCCCCCGATCGGGGGGCGGCAAAAAGCCGGGGGGCTGTAACTGTAAGAGAGTCATTCATAAAATGTCACGCATAAATTGAAACGAAACGTGCAGCGCACGCTGCCTATCTAAGTGAAATTCTCGGACCGGGGGATTATTTATTTCATTAAGTATTTCATTATTTGGGGAATAGGGGTCGTATAGCACGGTGGTGCGGCTTATTCTTTACCCTTCACGCAAACACCGTGCGTTATCTCAAAACCTTATCGTTTGAATTTATACGTGAGATATAACACACTGCGCTCAAAAATGTAAAGGTTTATTCGCACTAAGTTCTCACGCTTTAGTGCGCTAACACAAAAAAACATTTTACAAATGTAGTTTTGTTATTTTATACCTGTTTTGGATGCCCTGGTTTTTTTTTTGTTTTTGGTTGTTGTTTTCGCCATAAAAACTGTTGATTTTATGTTGCGGCAAGTGTGAAGAGGGATTTACATAATGTGTATTTAGTGTATGTTTGGTTGCTGACGCTCAGGCGTAGCTCGCTCGCGCTCGAGTGTAGAGCATTTGAGGTTCAGTTCAGTTCGAAAGTGAGCAGCGCGCAGGTGTTCATCATTTTAAAACCGTTTGCAAATGTTTTTCTGCTTGCATCAAAGCAGAGCATCAACATGTGTCGCACAACAACGCAACACCAACATGCTGTGCCCCTGTGCGATTGGGTAGACACGCAGTGAGAGCATTTGAATGGCAAGTTAACAGTTTCCTCTCTTTGTTTCAGGTTAGAAACCGCCCGATGCAAGGCGCTCGTCAGCTCCGTGGGCTCGCAGTCTAAGCACCAAACTACAGTCGCAACCGCCAAGGCATTTTTTGCGGCCGCGTATCGGACAATTGTGCAAGATCAGCAAGATGACGCTGACGCCGACAACATGCGTGATGCGATGGCTGTGCGTGGCGACGCTGGGCATGGCGGCGCATGCTGCCGCCCGCCCCGAAGCGGTCTACTCGAACCACTTCGCCGTGCACATTCCCCACGGCGACGCCGACGGCATCGCCGCCAGGCATGGATTTGTCAACACCGGACAGGTGAGCGGCGCTGGCGTCAATTATTCAGCATCCCAACCGAAACTATTCATCTTCTCCTCTTCTCGTCGAATTTGTTATTCACTCTGGACGCAAACGCGAACGCAACTCGGGGGGCATGGACGATTCTCTTTGTGCTTTTGCCGCTCTGGTCTGGGAATTGGCAGCACAACTGGCGGTGAAGATAAAATAAACAAAGCGTTTATTTGATTCCGCGCGCGCGCTGCGCTATTTATCAATGCTGCGATGTTGCGATGTTGCGAGATTTGCGCTTTTCTCCGATTCACGATTCGGGCGAGTTGGCGGCCCGTTATTTATATGCAGCTGGTGTCCAGCGGCCCCGGCAGTGATAAAACGGCGTCGCTGCGAATGTAATTGGATTGGTCTTCCATTGACCAGCACGTGTCACCGAATGGCTTACATTTGTATCTTTTGTAGCTGCAACAAAGAAACGGAGGCACGGAGGCTAAGAAATGCTCCTCGGGGCGGCCATTTTGAAACGGGCGACGGCGACGCCATTAATCGCCACATCGCACGCATTCCGTGATAAATAAAAATTTTATGGAATGTTTGCGAATGGAAAATTAAATTTGTCGAAGCATATTTGCGCTGCCGTCGCCGCCGCCGAAGCGCTGTTAGGAGCTAGTCGCTTGCGGCAATTGGCAATTCTAATAAGTTGTCGTTTTTGCTCACAGACTCGCAGTTTTCATGATTTTCTCAAGCGTCGCCAGTAATAAAACTTAATGACTCGCTTTAATTAAAATCAACTAATTACGAGCGAGTGGGCGACATTTTCTTCGAATCGTAAACTTACTTTGCTTCTTCTTGCGCACATCACACGAACACACGACTTGTTCTTAGCGTGATGGGCGTGATGGATTCGACGCCATCGAAAAGATATACATAAATAACTCGTTAAATATTTGCATTAAAGTTTTAATAGAATTTTCTACGTGCGCCGGAGCTTAGCAACTTTGTGTTGGCCTTGTGCCTCAGTCGCGGGGGCGCCTACCCAATGTTTATCAAAGTTTATCATGCGCACGACTTGCGAACGTGCGACAAGATGCGGAAAAAAGTCGAACTTGTCGCGAAGCTGTGAAGCGCATGAAAATATTCTATCAGCGTAATCTCATCAATTCTAAAAGGGGGGAGGTTTTTTTTTGTGTGCCCCGCAGGCCCGCAGGATTACGAAACATGAACTTTACACAAACTCGATAATACGTATTGACACTAATTGATATAATGCATCTTTATCAACCATTAGTGATGGCGCATAATTAAATATGAAAAATGAAGGGGGAACAATTTCGGTTAATTGAAATCGAGTTAATTCTGAACAACATTGGAAAGCGGGCGCCGCCACTTAAAACTTGATTAAAAACGCATTCATTTCCCACCGTTGATCCTTTTCTCTTTTTCGGTATTTCGGAACTTTGCTTCTTCACCTTTTCTCGCTTCTTGTTATTTTTCGCACTTCTCCCCATCGGCGCAAACATTTTTAATTGAAATAATTCCTCATTTAATTTTACTAACTTTCTTTTCTCTCTAGAGCCGTTTTTTTTCAACCCCCCCAATCCATGGAATGTTAAATCGTTATTTGTTTTTACTTAATTTGAAAAATTTCCACTTTTTCCTCGGCTCTCGGCGATTGTTTGCGATTGTGGGGGAGAAAATTCGGAATTCGCGATTATACAAATTCGTATCAGATATATCAATGTCATGCTGGTATGCTCTCCATGAGATAGGAAAACGTCCAGAAAATGTCGGCAAGCGCCAGCGAAGTGTGCACTCATAAAATTATACTTTCGGATGTTGGGCTGTGATGGTGGAGGCGCCGGGGGAGGATACATTTTGACAAATTGATAATCGTAAATTTAATTTCGCTTTAAATTGCTTTCAGCGTGGCGGAGGCGCCGGGGAAGGAAATTCATTTGGCTAAAACTTCACTTGCATTTTTCACACTACCCGCCCCCGCCTCCAATCCTTGATTTTCCTTCCCCCCGCACGCACATAATTAAAGCAGCTCAAATCTTAGGTGAAGTGTTAAATGCCAGCGACGTAATCCTTCTTAGGGGCTTAGTTTGCCTAGGCGTCCACATGTTATCCTTAAAATTTTCCCGGTCGGCCGGTTGGAAATGGGCAACCTGTAACCGTGCGCCTCGCACAACAAAAGGAGGAGGACGAAAAGATGGGTCCTTTGAAAGGAAACAACTGTAAGCCTATTAGGAGTTACTTGAAGGACTCTATCCGTGCACACGGACGACAATAAGGACAAAAAGCAGTGCCGCGACACTCCCTACTCAAGTGCGCGTAGTAAGTCGGGAAAATCTAGGACTAAGTCCTAGGTGTCTAAGGTGCCTAGGGGCTCCTACGCAATTTAAGGACTTTGCGCATAGTTGCTTCCTTCCCCTATTACGAAGGATAATATCAATGTCGCCCATCTTTCTGTGTGTGCTTTTTTTCCTTGTCATTAAGATATGAGCGTTGACAGGCCTGGGTAATTGATTACTTTTAATGGAATGAATGCCGTTTTTACAACAGGATACCAAGATGTTGATCGAAGTCATCGGCGGGGAGAAGTTTTTCCCACCCTGCCTTTTTGTGTTATTTGTGTCGTTATCGTGATTCGCGCGCGCACCCATCTTCTTCCGTTTGCCATCGTTCATCATGCCACATTAATCGCATTATCCTTTTCCGCGCGGCACCCAGGACATAATTACATTGGCTAATTTGTTGAATTAGAAATTTCAATCCCGTGGCGCACAATAATTTCATAACCAAGTTCAATGTTGAAATGTTGTAAATATGAATAATGAAGGATGAAGGATGGAGGGATAAAGGATAATTGCACTGCAGTAAATTAATCGGTAGCCCACCTGCAGGTGAAACCTAAAACTAGCCAATTTGTAACCATTTATTGCACATGTTAAATGTTTCAGCGGGAAAAAATGTGACGTGCCTGTGCATAGCTCATAGCTCAAGTCAAATAAGACGTGAAATAACTGGAATTACCGAGTCGGATGCTGCACGTTTGCCATTTCGTATTTTTCGCACTCTTCACATTTTCCTGATTACATCCCGGACGCCTCCCCCTCAACCTACGTATGTTTTTCTTTTAAGGATATTACGAATTTGTTTTCCGGCGAGGGGGGACATAAATTTATGCCTTCTGCGTCGAAATTGTATACAACACATGGAAAACCAAGAGGAGAATGGAAAGTACGAAATGGAATGGAAAGCGATGCATTAGCACGATTATGTTATGAATAAATAATTAAATCCTTTATTCCGTGCTGTTTTTTTTGTCGAGGAGTTGGATATTTTTACGACTGTTTTTCTTTTCGATGGTCCTTCGAGCCGGATGCGTCGAAGAGGAGCAAATTGAGTTGGCTTTAATTATTTTCGTGCGATAGCACTTGATTTGCTTTAATTTCCTGCTCGGTTCATCCCCCAATTCTCAATTCGCTGTTTTTGCGGTCTTTTTGGGACAATTCAAGTGGCTGATGGGGGGGAAGGGGGTGTGTTTTCCCGCCTTCCCGCTCGCACTAAATGGGCAGGCCGCGGCGTGCGCAAACTACTCCGAAACGTATTTCTCTTCATGATGGAATATGCTATGAAGTGGAGAATACACCAACGTCAAGGTGTCTATAAAAAAGTTATATTGTGTTGTCGCACGTTCATGCACTTTCCACGCTTGCCTACTTTCCTCCAGCTGAAAACTTTGCGCTACGTGTTACAACGCGCTGCGACAACCAAAATGCGTTCGGTTTTTTTCTTCTCTCGCCGCCCTGCCGCTCGCTTTGTATGTGGTGACGCCTTGTGGGCAGCCATTTGCTGCTCTACAACTTGATTCATTTTATTTCCTACTTGTTCTCTTTTTCTTTTGCCTGCCCCTGGTGCTTTACACGTATTCAACATTTTCACACCACTCTCAGCTGTCTGGGCCGCCCGAACTCGATTCGTTTTTCCGCCGTCCAAGTTTTATTAAATTCTCCTTTCCGTCGTCGCATCGTCGAGTTTTGGGTACTTTCCGATATTAGGTCGGTTTTTTTGGGAGGGGGAAACTTTTTTGGTTCCAAGCGAGTGTGAAGAGTTTTGTTGTAAATCGTGATGGATTCCGATTGTGTGTAAATATTTACCGGACGCGGCGCTGCCACCAATGCCACACCATTGTTGGGCGAGCGTGCTTCCTGATCATTGTCGGTTTTTCAGGTCCCACGTCCTGGCGACAGCATTATTTACCCTTCTCTAATGAATAGGACGTGCAATTCATGCGGTGGTGCATTATCATAACATTTGTGGTTATCATCATCAAATTGAATATTTTATTAATCCCCTTTTGGCTGTATATCTCGCTGGCTAATTCATTAAATCGCTTCATTAATTTAGAATTTAGTCCCCGAGCTGGTTGTTCTCTATATCAATTAAGTTGAGCGTAATCTGTTTCCCTTCGCATGCACCAACGCACCGCTTTGCAAATCGCATTCCAATCCGGCTCATCCTCTCCGCCTCCTGCCCTCCCAACATGAATCGATTCAGCCCCTCCGACTGATTGACTCTTGGTCACTTGAAACACAAACCTAACCTGCCTTATTCGAAATTCTAAAGTGACGTAAATGACATAGTAATGGTTCTTTTCGTTTGGCGCGCAACGCAGAAAATCGCCGATCGGGAAAATTAATTATGAACGAATCAAGCGTGAAACGATTAACCCGCTCCTCGGGCTTTCAGTCCATTTGGGCGAAACGCCCGCAGCGTATTTTGATAAAAGCCAATGGCCATGAATTAATCGCGGGCGCGCACAAAAACACGCCCCGGTCAATGAAAATCGTATTTTAATGGACGGTTGGTGTATATGTTTACTAATTTCGATTAAACGTGATTCGATTGCCGGCGTTGTGTGCGCTGTGTGTATTTAATCGTCGGCGATTTGGCGTTTGATATGTTGGATATGTTGGTTGTCCCAGACCAAACTATTTGTGCTGGTTGGTGGAGGCGCCGGGCGCAGCGACCATCAACAAACATGACCCATTATTCCAAGCTCTATGCTGGTTGCATTGATCAATTGCGGTTGGAGTTTACATATGTTGAACGTCCTACTATAGCGAAGTTGCGTTCATCTTGAAGAGTTAGATGTTAGATATTCACCTTGAAGCGGAATGCGTATAATATCCGGATGGAAGTGGGATGTTCCAAGACAATGTCGGGGATTGTGTGTAACTTTGGCGCGCCGCGTCATTATCATTCGTTTTATGCGCGCCGCGTTATGATATCTCTCGGCGTCGGGGGCGGCGGAACAAACTAGATTGACGTACATGTGTGATACGAAGTGAATGTACCTAGTTCTTGAGTTTCCGGAGCGTATACGTACGCCATTCTCGATTCCGTTCGCTCGAGCAAATGCGCGCCGAACAGGGAATTTGAGATATCTTGCAAGCCATCGAAGGATATGCTCGTGCGTCGCAAATTGTAAATTACGCCAAATTGTTAGTTATTGTATGCGCTCGGTGGCGTGAGCGCGCGATTCCATTCGATATTTCGCCTCGCACGCTATGTAGATGAGACCTTTGTGTCTGGTGGAGGCGCCGGGCGGATATACGCAATAAGCGAAAGATAGAAAACGCGAATTTCGTCGCTCCTGGGTTTGTTGTGGGCGTGCAATTCATCTGAGTGCTTTTCTAATTTGATAATAAAGTGTGTGTATGCTGGACTTTTTAAAACTCATTTCATGTCATCGCACAGCACAATAAAACAGTTAATATCTACATTTATAAATTTGTCATGATTCGATGCGATAACATTTTATGCTTCCGCTGACTTTTAACACTTTTAATCTCCGCATTTTACACAGTCGCCGAGCGAATGATGAAGAAGACGGAAGAAAAGTCATTAATTCCATCACGAACGATTCCAAACGACCTTAATCCCTAATCCTTTTTGGTGTGCAGCGCGCGCTTAATTTCCGCCCGCTCGCGCTGTGCGCAGCGCACTCAGTACATTACACACTTTAACCTCTTTGGCCGCGTACTCGATGGCTCTCCAGCAGCTCTGGATGAAACTTTGCTGCCTTTAAACTTCAACTTCGTCATTCCTTTTGCGTTTTATTTCGTTCGGGCGCGAAGTGAGGCGAAACCTCAGCCGCAGTGAATAATTCGTTGATCTGCGTGCGCCGCGCCAGCCGATCGAAAGTTTCGCAGTTAAACACTTATCATTTGAATATGCGCGACAGGCGAAATCACAATTTGAAGGCGACTTGATCATAAACCGAGAAAAGATAAGCAAGCAATGAAGTGCCAGCGAAATGAAGGACGGCGAGGACGAGTCGAAGAGACGGAAGGCATAATTTACGATTGAGGTGGAGGCGCCGGAGAAGGAGTCGGAAAATGAACAATACTTGATGCGCCCGTATTAAATCATGCATAAATGTTTCCAAGTTTTGCAAGTTTTCGAACCGAAGCACCGGATTCCATGTACCGAGTGTTTAGGGTGGGTTTAGGTACACGGCCTGAATTAATGCATGTGCTATGCGTATTTACTACTTGCCCCTAAGGGTTCTCTCTAAAAGTGACTCTTTAGTCGAGTGTGCTTGGAATCCTGTCAAAGTCTACCATTTTCTGCAATTGGAGTCGTCATTTTTGACAGCACATGTTTTCTATAAAACTTTTCCAGGGTTGTGAAATTTTCCAATATCGGGTTTACCACACTTTGTTTGCTTTGCATTCGTCTTGCGCCCACCGAAAAATAACACAATTTGGCTTTGTTCTCTGGCGCTGCCGCCACACCGCTCCAAAACATCATAGAAAATTTATCCCAGCAAGACATAATGCACTTTGCATTCGTTGATTTTTCCGCCTTGTGCCTTTCCCCAGGAGCGCCTGGGCGTGCTTTGTGCGCGCCGTGTCTGGTCGTTTGCGGCACCGTGCCACCGACAACAGACGTTCTCTTGGTCCGCATACATTTGCCACTTTCCGGTGCAGCAGGGATGCACCGGAATAAATAAAATTTGCGATAAATTCTTCCCGCATGTCAAAGAAAACATATTTTACACTTTACACAATCGCAACAATATATGTTCAATCATTAATTCACTTCGTGTCTGCACAGTGATTTATTCAGATATATTCTGTGGATGAGGGGTTGCGGGGTGAGGGGATGTAATTAAAAACGTATTAACTAGTTGGAAATCGATTCCGTTCGGCCGAAATAAAAACGATGGGGGGAAAAGTAATCGCATGCAAATAATGAATTTGTTTCGATCTGGGCTCTGGACGCAGAGGGGGCGTTCTTACTGGCAATATTAAGCACCTTTCCAAAATACATTTGAATCACGGATAAGCCGCATTAAGTTAACGTGTTTATTATGAGCCAAAGTGATTAATATCCAGGCCCTCCCCAAGCCAATAAATATGCTCGTAAATTTCTCATTTTCCGAACGACATGCAAATCGCCACGGAATAACAAGCCACACACATACACACCTCAACAACAATTGGAGGCTAATGTATCGTAATGAGGAAATAAACGCTCCAGACGCAAATTATGTTTAAATTACAATCGAAATATTCTAACGACTTTCAGACACTTGCCGCACACGCGAACTTGATCAATATGAATGCTATTTTTTTGGGGCGGCGAATTTTTGCACTGTAAAATGAAATTTCAGCGTCGAAATTCCGAATTACCATCAGGGAAATTCTCCTCGTACTTTGCACTAAATTCGGGTGGGAATACAGGCGTTGCGCCCAACCGGAACGGTGGGTGAAACTGAATTCATTCCTGCTGCGGCGCTAAAGTCGCATACCGCTGCGCAATCGGAGCGCGAACCCGCCACGAAACTATTAGCGAAAACTCCCGGCACTCTGGCATTGTGCACTCGTTTTTTACGCCCTGCAGTTCAACTCAAACCATGGTCATTGTCACTCAAATCCTTGCTGTGTGCTTTGTTTTTTGTTGCGAGGGCGAGTTTTGTATTGATGGTTTTTTGGTGAGTGCGAAATGTGCGCCGCATCAGTTGCGAACTAAACGTCAGTTTAGTTTAGTTAGAGGGAAAATTCGAGGACTTTCCCGAGGACTTAAAGTGCACCAGAAAGTTGGCCAACTTCCGGGCTCGCTGATATTTGCACCAACTAAGAAAGGGCGTCGAAAGTCGGAAGTTTCTCCTCATCGCCATCGCGCAGGCGCACAAGAACAAGTTATTCATGTGCAAATCGTCGATTAAGATCCTCCGGAATAAATTATGCCAGCGTTTGTAATTGCAATCAAAAATGAACACTGTGCATCGACTAGGAATTACAATAATGCCCTTCTTGGTTGGCATGCGTGCGCACTACCCTTGTCCTCCCGGCGGACTTCTTACTGATCCTTGTAGTCCTGTTTCGGGGCGTGGGCACATTGAAACTGTTCGCCCTCATTTTCGTCCTGAAACTTCGCGCAGCCCTGGCAGGCGACATTAGAATCGTAATGATAATAGCAGTTTGCTCTTGGTTCCCGCTTTCCTCGCTTCCTGCGCTACCTGCGCGCCAAGGTAATGTCTTGTAGTAATGTCAGGGCGCACACTCGTTTCGACGAATCGAGTAATTTGTAATTCAAGTTCGAAACTTTGCGGGACCGCTAATACGGTTATGGTGTTGGCGCCCAAGATATGTAAATGGCACACGTTACAGCGTTACAGGTAAAGGTACTGCATGCAAAATCGCTGCTGCTAAAATAAGGGATGGTTTTCGGCTTGTGATTGGGCGCAATAAGCAAATTGATTTATGCGTTGCACTTGGTAAATATGTACACAGCACGCAAGCATCAATGCAATGAGGATTTGAATTTATTAGCGGCTGCATTAATTATCATCCGCTACATGCGTTGAGTATATTTATAGACGAACAATGGATTTAGTGTTTGCGTGCGCCGATACAAATAATATTTGCATGCGCAGCGAAATTATTGCAAAACGTAATCTATTATACCTACGAATCCACCGCGATCGCAATGATTTCATTATGGTTTTTGCCCCCCATTCTCTGTGATAACAAAAGGACAAAATACATGCGAATAGGGTTTCACGAGAATCTCGAAATTCAAGATCGAGATCAAGATTTTTCTTTCGAGATCAAGACAAGAATTACCAAATTATTTATTGGAGACTTTTTCAAGATCGAGATCAGTTATGTCAAGATTTTGCAAGATCAAGATCAAAATATCGAGATCTTGAAATCTTGGAATTTAAACATTTTCATTTGCATTTAGTACATTTA
>JARJDQ010024942.1:0-10658 GCA_030264215.1 Geostiba sp. GC000077
TGGGGGACTCCAGCGGCGCAATGGTGTTGAGTGAAGGAGAGAGGGGATATGATCTCCCTTACCCACGTGCAGTTCGAAACGTCAAAAATCGGTAAGGTTCCAGCGAATTCACTATACCATTACGCTACGCCCGCTACGGAGACCTTGTGATTCATTGCAAGTATTATAGGCTTTCGCCTGCTAAATAGAAGCGAACTTGGTTGCGTATTTATATCCACCCAAGTTCATGGTTGCATACGTCAGGATCGGAGTATTGGCGAGACAACACTGCGAGACACTCGTAGACTGACGATCTGGATGGTGCTGCCACCTCCGGTAAGTAGACAAACCACAGAAGCTTAGAACTAAAGCGTAAAATAAGTTGCCTGAATTGAAACAATGTGTCATATGTGTCATATTTTTATTTGTTGATCTTCATTTGTTTTTAGGATAATAAGGTTCTACAACAGAATAAAACATAATCATAAGAAACATAAAACAGAATTTTATGCTAACGATTGGTAAGTAAGTCAGAGAGGATGAGGAGACTATAAAATATATTTAATAAAGATATTTTCTTAAACATATGTATATAAATATTATACTATATACTATAAAGAGCACATAATCAATATTGCCTGGAGTGCTAAGATCAGTTAAAATTCGAATTTAATGCGTCGTTAGCACCAGTGGTGTTTGCTTTGATCGCGAAAATTTCCATCGCGCACATCGCGCCGTGGAAATTCACGCAGATCACGCTGCTCGCGCTGCTCGCGTTGCTCCCTGTGCATTTCAAGTAAAATATCTCTCTTATTGTGATTTTGTGTAGTTTGCGCAAAACTCGTCCACTTCACGTCGCTGTTTGCATGTCCATTATGTCCATTATGTCCATTATGTCCACTTTGTCCGATGTGCCCATTGAGACCATTCTGTCCATTAGTAAGATGATGATCACCCTTTACGGAATACCCATTCACTTTCTCCGTGTTCATGATGACACCTTGATGATTCAATGCATTCAAGTTATTGATACTACCAGGATGCGGAGCCTCGCCCTTGTAGTTTCTCTTCATTGCCTTGCGATTGTCATTCGGGGGTGATCCATTCGGAGTGGCTGGTGGTGTTTCCACCGATTGCAAACTCTGCGCGCGATGTAGTGATAGGCGGAGTGGTTTCTTCGGTGGAGTTGGTCGCGGTTTCGATGGCTCTGATGCATAGTCCGTGTTGCGGTCACTATCGAAGTCCAACGACTTGACACTGCGTGCTTCCTGAAGCTTCTTATACAGTCTTCGCGTGTTGTTTGACTCTTTCTTGGGCTCCATCGCTGAGATGGTGTCCAATTCCTCGACACTTCGGGAATCCGGGCCGTATTTTGGTCCGAGTTGAATTTCCGACCGGAAATCCATTACCGAAGTGGATTTACGGGCGTTATAATGTTTTAAGATCTCCGAGTTGTACTTCTCCGAGTTCCCAAGGCACTTTGACGCGGATTTATGCTTCTCATACAGATGGCCATTGTTCTTGGTCAGGTCTTGTACGATTTTCGTAGCTTTGCGATAGCTCTGATCCATGATATTGCCACCATTGTTAGGGTTGTAGTCATTGATCGGATTTGTGGGTTGATCACTCCATTTGCGCGGTGCACGATATTCGATTGCAGAGTTCGTTTCTGAGGTGTAGTCCTTCTCGCGATGGTGGTGGTGATGATGGTGATTGTGCTTCTTGGCGTCTAGATTATGCGTGCTGGTCGACAGAAGCAAACCACTGCGAGATCGGTGCTTGGAATGTCGATGAGCTTTGTGGCAGGAGTGATCGGATGGTTGGGGACTTGGCGCCTGAATCAAAGTATTGGAAACATTCGAGAGGCTACTCTTTGATCGCAGTGGCAGTGGCAAGGGGGGATGATTGTCGCCATTTTGTTTCACGATTGGTTGCGAGCTGATGTTGATGTTGGTGATGTTCTGATTCGTCTTTACAGTTGAGGTTATGATAGGGCTTTGGTTGAGTATCCGGATGTCAGAGTCCGGTTTACGGGAGAGTAGCTCAGACACCTTGAACAGAAAAAAATCAAATCAAGATCAAATGCTACGGTAAATGACTATATGAACATACCTGCTCTTCTAAATAGGAGATCCTGTGAGTCAATCGAATATTATCAGATCGCATGCCATCTTTGGCGCGTTGCGCCTCTTCAGCGCGGTCCTTAACCACTTCCAGCTCACAGCGCAACGCAGATACTTCATTATTGGCGTGATTAGTTGATACCACCGGCACTCTGGCATTGACGCCCTTGCGAAGCACCACGAGCGTGGCTGGATCGGGTGCGGCCTGCAGCAATCGCGTCAAGTCATCTCGCGTTTTTGTAAGGACCATTTTGCCGTTCACTTCAATCAGCCTGCAAGCAGAACAAGTCACACTATCAAAATGGTGCTTCACATCTTTCACTTTTAATATGTAAAGAATTGTTAAACATACAAAATACATGAAAATAAACCACAAACAATGTTTCGCTAATCTGTACCGATCAAATATTGTAGTTTCCTTAATTAAATTAACCATTTTATCCCAAAAGCACCAAAAGTATCTAATCGCAATACAATGGAATCACATCACGAACACGAGGAAAAGTTGTTGAACATTGTTGTGCGTTTGCCGATTGTATTTACGACTGTCGAACGTGTTTGTTGTTGACTTCCAACGTTCCAACACTCGGAACACTCAACAATGGAACCAGAAGATATCCGCGAGAAGTAAAACTAAAACTTAATAAAAAGGTGAAAAATTAAAAGCACACCATAAAAAGGGAAACTTTTTGGATACGCGAAATGAATTCGGGCGCCAAACTGAAACCAGGACACAAATTAAACACGCATCATGCAAGATCACGCAGAGAATGAATGAGCAATTAATATATTTGTGGCGCGTCAACGGATGCGGTATAACAATGGGTTCTCGGCAGCGTGATCTTCATTTCTGTAAAGCTTAAAAGTTTAAAAGTTTAAATAAAACGGTTGGACCTAATTCTCATTACGCATCTATTGTAACACATTCAACTAGTGTCTAAGTGTCTAGTGTGTTTGTATATCTTTATCATATTTAACCGTGAGTGCCGTCACTTACCGTAGATGCTAAATTTACATGTGCCTACATATTTTAATGTTACTTTTGCCATGTAACTTAATTTCAACTTGTTTAATACGTACACAATGTACGTACAGAGTAAAAGTTTATAAACTCATTTCTTATTCGTTAAATTTTGTTATTTAGTTTTCAGCAATAGACTCGGAACTCACAACTCAGTGACTCAGAATAATTGTAGTTGAATTTGGTGTGAATTAAGAAAGCATTTACATTTTATGAACATGTCCGAGATTTAGATTTATGTGAGAATGTGGGTAGCATTTTCTTTTCACAGCTTGAGTCTTCCTTGAGATTTCGTTTTCGTAAGAACCTAAGAACATGTAGTGATGTAGTAGCAGGAGGTCACTTTAAAAGAGATAAACTCCAACTAGTGTTTGCATTTTAATTTCTAAAGTGTTCGGTTTGGTTAGGTCGTTGGTTGAGTACGGTTCACGGCTGAGATTTGTTTTTCGTTCAGCTAGTGCTAGAGAGAAGAAAAAAGTACCGGATGCACGGGTGGAAGGTCGTTCTGGCTGAAAACACCTGCATTGCGCCGGTGCTTCCGGTCGCTGGGAGTAAATACGCCATGGAAAACATTTCAACTTCAACTGATGACGATGACGATTCCGAGCTTGCTGCAAGCTACCATGTTGCAAGTAACGAGCACGAAATGAGAAATTAATTTTCCACAACTTCCATAACTAGGTAGCAAAACACTAAACTAAACTCAACTAAGCTTCAATCTCAGTCTCAGTGGCGTAATGTCTCCTTCACCTGTTAAAATTAACCGGTAACCGATATATTTAAGATAAATTTGAGAACCGTAACCGAAACCGAAACCGAAAACAAAAATTGAAAAAGAACGTTTACCGATAACCGAAAAATTTTAACCGGTTTCAGATAATATTATAGCAAATGCAATAGGAAGTATTGTAAGTACCTGCCTAAATAATGGTCTTAGGAAGACGGTTCAACGAAACCGGTTAAATTAACCGGTAACAGAAATATTAAGCTAACCGTAACCGAAACCGAAATATATTTTTTTAAACACACCGATAACCGAAAACCTATATTATTTTTTTCGTTCTTTAACCGGTTAGAACGTAACCGATACTGGTCAGCAAAACCGGTTTAAAAATTAACCGCTATGTATAACGGTTTATATCCCTGTCCTGTATAGATATAACACAAAATAAATTGTAGATAGCAAATTGAATCAACAGTTACATTTTTCACATGGCTATTTGATCGAAAGCTAGAAATGATGAAATAATTATCAATTTCGCCGATGTACAATACCGCTACAAATTCCCCATGTCGAATTAAATAATATTAAATATTAAATTCCAACAGCGCGGTGTTTGTGTGATAATTACGTCGTCATTAATTTGCGATTAAATGTAATTGGATGCAACTACGAGGATGCCGAGAATACCAAGCATTCGCTCAATAATTCACTTATGAAATTATTCTCATTGAATGTTTTTTTAAACTTCATTAGACTTGTATGATGTATCACTATCGCATTGTATGTTAATATTTAATGTATTGCAACAGGAAGACTTTGCGTATGTTTATATAATAATCAGATTGCGATCAGATTGCAATCGGTGGTTGTGCAAGACGCTTGAAGTTCAAGGTGTGCAGGCGAGGCGAAATTCGGCGCATGTGAAGAACTCACCTGTCCCCTTTTTGCAGGCCGGTGTCATCCAAGGCCCATTCGACGTGCAGCCCCGGACTGGTTTCGGTTTGGCCGGCGCCGAAGCGTGGACTCTTCGGATCGTAAACGATTTCAGCCACGTGCAGGCTGACCGCTTCGCTTGTGCTCAAACAGCTAAAATCAAAAATCAGAAATAAGTCAAAACCATCAAATCTAAATGCCATGGTCTTAATTCGCAGCTAATAAATCTCACACTAAGATTATTTAGTTATTTTGAACATTGAAACATTGAAATCACTTGAAATTGAAATGCGTGTTGAAAATCCAAAATAAAATCAACATTAGGATTAATGATTAAATTAATATGGTGTGTCTGGTGTCATAAATTATGTAAATCGGCTTAAAATGTAAATGTTTCTTTTGATTTGCGATGTGTTACAGCTGTGTCGGAGGAACTACATAACTTTTTGTAATTTCGAGATAAAAGTTAGCGAGTTATTACTTTTCTTTTCTCCATCACCAAAATCACTGTTGAGCGAAAATCTTGACTATTTTTCTCTTCATCTTCATTTACATTTCTACTGCTTCATCTATTTTTTTAACAATAATTTGTCAAATTTGATATGTTCTTGTATAATATGAACGTTCTATTTATTGACAAAAAAGTCACCAATAAAATAACAATTTGGTCAATTTTACAGGAAACTTTAAAGTGAAATTTGTAGTTGTGAGGTTATACCACCGATAATACAAAATTTTCGAAAACTGAGGTTATGTAGTTCCTCCGAAACGCCACAGACATATATTTTGATAGTTTATGGATGCGTAGGAAAAAATTTGATCGTGAAAGTTTGTGGCTGGCGTAGTGTGGAGTGCGTTTCTTGTCGATTGTCGACTTAATTTGGCTGAGAGCTGAGAAGAATCCCACGCACGCGCAAACTTTATCTTCTAGGTAGGCAAACAAGCAAGCGCCAAGCGCGAGCAATGTTAACTAACTAACCAACTTACCACCAATTAAAGCGACTGCGCGTAATTATGCCGCGTCGCTCGTAAATGTTTGCAGTTTGCACTAATGAGTGTGCAAGGAAGATTCGCGATTAATTAAAGAAGGAGAAGAAGAAGCCGCGGGGCAAATGCAACAATGTAGATATTAATGATTTCATTAATGAATAAAATTATCAGGTTATTGATAGGGCTCACCTGTACAGCGTGTGCGAATGCTGCGCCTTTTTATTGCACTCCTCCAAACAATGCTGCAGCGCTCTGGTTTCCTCCAGCAGCGTGAGCAGATTCAGTTCTTCGCGACCCAATTGATACTCCAGCTCGGCTTGTTGGATACGCACATCGATATTACTATGGACGAAGAATGCAAATGAAAACATTTAAAACTTTCAGCGTTGGTGGCATGGGTGGCGCTTACTCAGTAATATCTAATCGTTCCAGCGCCATTTTGAGATTTTTGATCGCCAGCCGCTTAGCGTCGGTGTCGTTGCGCAATCGGGCGAGTCTCTCCTCGGCCTGCTTCCGCTCCGGCTCGGAAAGCTCACGCGTCGCGCCATTGTTGTTGTTGTTGCCGCAGTGGCGCATGTTGTGATTCAAGCGCACCACGGCCGGAATGCTCAGTTGTCCTCGCAGCGTCTGGATGATGTTCTCCTTGTCGCGGAGAGCATTGCGAAGGCTTTCGAGCTCCTTGCTGGCGGCGTCCTTCGGGATCGAGCGCACCGATCCGCTCAGGCTGCCGTTCTTCTTTCGTCTTGGCGTCGATGACAATGATACTTCTATGCTGGCCATCTGCAATAACACCAAATAATAAGAATATTATCTCTTAACAAATCTCGGACGTAGCGAACGACTGTGTTAAATGTGTTGCCTATAGTTAAACACAACAGTGCACAACAGCAAATATCAAAAAATACATTTTTAAAATTCAATTTCTTAAATTTTACATCTTCGTTAATTCTTAATTTCTCAAAATTTTAAATTTAATTTCAACCAAGCAATATAATTGTTTACTAGTGCTACATTATTAATCGCTAGAAAAAAGTTAACTGTTTTTGCTCTCAGAAAGAAAAGCGTCAACCATGTGTTAAATGTGTTGCCTATATTACACCAAATAGATAAATTGTGGATAGAATCAAGCAGAAACCTAGAAAAATCATTAAATCTGCATCATAATCTGTAATCTATGATCATGTGAGATTTTAAATTGTAATTTCATCCAAACGACATAACAGTTTAGAGTTTAGAGTTTAATGTTAAATCATTAATTGCTAGAAAAACTTGGTTTTTGATGTGCTCCCAGAAAGAAAAACACTAGTGTTAAATGTGTTGCCTATATTACACCAATATATCATTCCTATTATAGATCATATTCTACACCACATAGATCAAGTTCTTTCATAGAATCAAGAAGAAACATACAAAAATCATTTAAAATAAAATGCACTCCAGGAAACAATCCCTATTGTATCTCAAAATGATCATTTTATGCGATTACAACAAGCAGGAACCGAGAACAACAACAAATACTCCACAATGCAAGTGGTGCAAGTTATGACACCTAAAAAAAGGGTTACCAAGATACCATGTGTTAATATAGATCAGCAGATTGTAGTGCACTGCACCCCTAATGTTAATTTATGCATGCGTATGCGTAATGCCCATGCCATTATCCTCTGAAAACCGGTATGCGCCGTTAATTTACATGTGAATGAAGAAGACACCTACCATATTATAAACACAAATAAATGCGGCGTTCCCGCTGGTCGCCCCGCTCCAATGATCGTCATTGTAATGCGCGCGCCTCGAATTTCTTGCGGAGCATTGTTATCGCGATAATGCATTTGCCGAGGCCGCCGAGGGTCGATGGGCAAGAACAATGCTGCATAATTTCGGCACTGCCGCACGCAGACACAGCATGAGGAACCGAAGCAACGAGGGACTTTTTTGATTTTAGGGCGTAGGAAATTTAGTCAAGAGGTTGCAATTATTTAACCGTTAATCATGACTTGTGCCAACAATGCGACGGCCAGGGAAGGCCTGATCGTAATTAATGGTACTTCGTTTTTGGATTAACGCCTATACCACTTTTAAAAGTTGTATGCAAATAGAAAATGAAAGGGTTAGAAGCATGTTATTAGAAGTGAGAATTATACTATACCTAGATGTAACGAACATTTGCGCATTGCGCTTGATTGAACATGAAGGGCATTTAATCATAGCCATTCATCATAGGATTAAAAATTACAAGTCATTTATTTGTAATCCGATAGCTATAGCTTCTTCATTAATAACCTAACCTAACCCAACCTAACCTTAAAACACATTTTTTGTTGGTTTTAAAATAATAGGTCCAAGCAGACTTAATTCTTTGTAATTTTCTATAATTAAGTAATTACCTACAGTCGTAATCTAAATTTCACATTTTATGTCAATTTTATTTTAAGTCCGATCCACACAGGAAGCTCATTTGAAACCGGCTGAAATTATCTTCTATGTTGTGTATATTCTAGTAATTTAGTGCGTTCTCTAGTTGCTAGTTGGCAAATCTTAATAACGATGATTAACTGTGGCTCTCAGTGTTGATGTTGAAATAACTTGAAGCGCTTGAAGTGAATACTTTGTCTTAAATTTCCTCGTTCCTTTGCGCATGCGTCGTTTGGCTTTTGTTTTCGTGCAGCAACATTCCATTGTTGCTGCGTGCGCAGCACAACTCTAAAGAAGGAAGATAAAAAGGAAAAAAAGAATCAAGAATCGGATAATCTGTATCTGTAATCAGTATTGATATACACGTCTCGCGTCTCGCGGAATTCATTATGCAGTCCTTATTAACTCCTCAACATGTTAACACAGTAACAGCCACAGTGCTCTTCGGATGTTGAGATGTAAGCACACACGATACGCGTGAGAAGTGTGAAGTGAAGATTCATCTCTCATGCCTGCGATTATTTGTTAGCACGTTTTTTTTTTCATGCTCTTCATCAAGCATCAACTTTTGCGCATTCAAATCTCTAACGCACTTCAACGTGATCGACGATCGTGCTAGATTTTAGATTTTCATTTCATCTTTCATCTTTGTAGTTACTAGTTATACTATAGTTAGTATGTAGTTGAAGATGGAATCAGGCGAAATCATTGTTTCAGAGGTAATTAATAGGATTTGGAACGGTTTTGTTGCGGATTCCAAAAAGTAGAGAACTTTTTTCTTGGTGCTGTCAAGAATTAAAATAGCAACATAGCGGTGTTCCTGTGTTAAATGTGTTGCCTATAGTTGAACGTACAAAGATCATATCGAGGATCATATGCATAAATTGTATCAAGTTTCTGCGTATAGATCGTAGAAATGTAGAATCTAACACAAGTATTGAATTTCATTTAAAATAAAAAGTCAGAAGTAAATCAAAACATCCTAAAACGATTACAGTTTAAAGTAGGTCTTTAAATGTATAGAATGTTTTAAATCAAAAATATCACATTACTTGAATAAGCTTAACTTAAGGGTATCGTCTAGACTCGAGACTCTCTTTTTCTGCTATTATTGGTTACAACGACAAAAATAATGAAAGTAGTCAACCTAACATTCATGAATTTATATGGAATTTCATCTTAATTTGTTTTCGTAACCATTTCTAATTAAGATGATAATTTAAATTTTTGTTAGCCATCTAAAAGGTTGTGTTTTTCATTTTTGCCTTCATTGAATTATTACTATACAGAGTGATTCATCTCTGGAGGTTTTATAGCTGACCTTGAAAAAAGTACTACATTTTGCGAAAAAGTAAGTAAATTGTTCTTCATGGCCATCATCTTAATACTATATGAGAACATTTCAAATTTGACAAATTATTGTTGAAAAAAAGTTACAATCCTGAACTTACTTAAAAAGTTTGAATTGAAAATTTGTTGTTTTATTTAATTCCTCCTAAGATCTTCGAATGGATCAAAAATTTCAACTGGATTAGTTAACAAATTAAATCTTTTAATTACACCTTAAATGAAAACAAAAGAATAATTAGAAACAAAGTTGACAAAGAATCTCTATCGCCCTGTATCTCGACCATGAAGAATAATTTATCTACTTTATTTCAAGGCCACCTATACACACTCCAGACACAAGTCTCGAATAATGATTCACCCTGTATAATAGCGTTTAAATAAATAAAATCGGCCAAATAACAACCTTAACATTTAAGTTGAAAATAACGCATAAAATGAATTTAAGCTTATGTGATTTTAGAAATCGAGAAGAAAGACGTAGGTTCGTTTTTAACCGGATCGTAGACCAATACTAAAACATGTTCGAGGTTCGTTTATGAAGAATCTGAAGCGTTCGACGATTTAAAATTTTATTATTGTTCTGATACTAATGTAATAAATATCGACTCCAAGCGGCTTAACTCAAGTTGAGTGTCATCCAATCAAAGAAACGCACATGCATGCAGATGAGTGTTTTCTTGTTGCCTTCTTCGTTTTGTTTACCAACTGCCAGCAACAGCAATGCATCGCAATGTATCTCAAACGAGAGTAAAAGCGATTATTTACAATTGCCGGTGCGTGGGTTTCGTGTTACTCTGGAATTACATACATATACAGAATAACTGCACTCAATACACGAGCAGAAAATGGCATGATCGAGTACAAATATGTAGGTATATGATCCTAACCCTTTAGTCTTAGTATATTAATAGCGTTGTTAGTAAGTAGAAATACATTAGGAAAAAAAACCACTTATATGCGTGTGGTTAATTGAAGTAAATTTATGAACTTACAACTAAATAAAGAATGATTGTATAATTTTATTATTTTATTTTACTTACTCTTGCCTCGAGTGTTTCCAGCTGCGCCATTCTTGGTTCGAATATTTGCGACTGATTCAATGATACCTGCAAACAGTGCAAAC
>JARJDQ010024946.1:0-11626 GCA_030264215.1 Geostiba sp. GC000077
TATTAAACTTTTCTTCTTGTTTTGATGTCCCCTATCACCCACCAAAGCTCTGTAAAGTTTTTTATTAACACCTTGTATAGGAAAGAATTTTGTCGCCAACTGTACGCTTTAGACACAAACACATAAAATAATTTTGGTTACAGATCTACGCACACTAACATCTGCCGAGTCGTGGTAACACTGCACTCCAGCTGCAACGCAAACATAAACAGTCGAGCGAGACGCTGAGTTAGTTCCACATGCACAGTGTTGCCACAAAAAAAACTTGGTTCTTAATTATTTAAGAAACCAGACGGTGGAAGTATTTAATTCCATTTCTATCGAGCCGTTTTAGAATTAAACCCCATAGACAGATTTTCCTTATCCTTTACTTTTTTTCTTAAAATTGTCTGATTAGTACGCCTCCAAAATGTCATTAAATTCTATCGATGGAAGTTGCTGCTCTGCTGGAACTGGTCAAGTCTCAATTTGTAGATTTACACGCAAAGTAGAAGACGAACTCATTACGCGGCGAGTTTAATTAACACCGATTAGTTTGCATTTAGCGCTGTGCTTTCGATGCAAATATTCAACCATCCTCATGAGCATCGACTATAGGACTAGAACTAAAACTAGAACTAGAGTTGGATCGTTGGATGTGGGTGATGGTGATGATGATCAGAGTTTGCGTTCACTACGCTTATCCGTTTGGCGTGGGCTGTGCCGATGCGGGGATGCGGCACACCGCAGTGATTACTTGTTGGCAAGGTGTGCGATGGCTTATACAAGTTGTTAAACGATGCGCGGCGTCGCGACGTCCTCGGTCCTGCAAATCGCTTTGCAGGCGTAGGTAAACTAAACGGTAAACCATACTTGTTGCTGTGCGTTGCCAAGACGCAATTAAGTGCGAATAATTAGATTTATCGTTAACGTCACAAAGTCCCTCAAAGTTATAAGTTCAGTAGTTCGGTTCAGACTTAAGACTTTATAAGTAAGCAAAATTGTAGCAGGCACTAATTAAACCTGCAATATACTTAAAACTGAAACTGAAGGTTTTGTAGATTTCAAAAATTTAAAAAAATCTGTTTATGGGATATAATTCTAAAACGGTTCGATTGTTTTAGTGAGATACAACTATCGTTTGGTTTCTTAAATAATTCAGAACAATCATTCAATCACTTTTAATCATTTTTTCATTTCAATACCGAGATGATTTCTACGTACCACAATATTCAAATGAAGCATAAAATGCAAATGAAAACCTACATAAATATCAAAATGCAAATTACACTCACCCAGAGTGATTAAAATTGAAAAAAGCTCACAAACAGGTTGAAACGGTATGGGCAAATGAGAGCAAAGCTGTAATTTTACAATTATCTCTCATTAGCGTGATTAGAAACTTCATTACGAACTTTGTAATCAACTGCTAAGACAGAGATTTATTACAGTTACAGTTTTCCGACTTTCGTATCTCATATCCAATCAAATATATAAAATATCAAATGTCTGACATCGGAGATCGGCGAATTAATGACAAAAACCTAAATTTATGGCTAGTAGCAAACAATATGTTTAGATATCATTATCATTCAATTAGATGACAATGCAATGACGTACCTGTTTGCAATTTACGATATTATTCAGTTTCGAACGCTAATCAGTGTATTTTTGTGCGTTTGGATTTTGTCAACTCAGTCAACAGTGAATATCAAATTGTTCGTTTGCTCTCGACACTCTAAAGTCTAAAACGTCTCAACTGTCAACAAAGATATGTGCCTGTTACTTGATATCATCAGTTACCTGTTGTTAACTGTTGTTGTTTACATACTTCACTCTCACACTCGAGTGTGCCTGGGTGCTTATCAATTTATCAGTGCGTCGTCGTTATGTTATATTTAACTTGAATTTATTATCCAGGTGAACAATCTCATTCCTCATTCTCACATTTCGTAACTTTATCACTTCTTTGTGTTCGTTGCTGCTTGCGACTTGGATATTGCGTTATCTTGTTTTGATGCTGTGGACCTGAGGGCATTGCGCATCAGGATTGTTATACGTTGATTAGTTAGTTGTTACGGAATGATTGAAAAAAAAATGCAAAAAAATCAAGGCAGTAAAGTTGCACTTTATTATACAAATGTATAGATTGTCTGACGAGACAAATTACCACGTGAGTAACCACGAAAGAAAGGAGGAGGAGGAATCGAGAGGAATAAACAACAAGCGCTTTGTTTACTTCTTCTTTATTGTTGACTTCTTCTTCTCATTCGTTTTTGATGCCCGTTTGTTTTACTTCACTGCCTAGGCACTGAAAAGCTACTTGGTACCGATTTCGAAAAATGGTTATTTTTCATATCAACGGATCAAGGCAGTAAAGTTGAATTTTATTACGCCTAGGCATTGAAAAGCTACTTTAGTGCCGATTTTCAAAAATGGTTATTTTTCGTATCAAGGGAAAGTTGCATTTTACTACGAATGTGGAGACAAATAACAACGTAAGTAACCACGAAAGAAATGAGAAATGAGGAATCGAAGCCTTTTGTTACATGCTTTTCTTCTTCTCATTCGTTTTTGTTGCTCTTATGTTTTACTTTACTACCTAGGCATTGAAAAGCTACTTTAGTGCCGATTATTTTCTTTTAATGCTGATTTTAGTTAATTTTACTGCCGATTTTGAAAAATAGTTACTTCAATGTGGTAGAAAAAGTTTTCCATTTCCAAGAAGACGATTGACGATTGTACCTTATAAATGATTGCCTTGCTCATTATTATAATGCTGTTGTGTTATCGACTGGCGCAGTCCAAGGACGCCGTTTACCTTTTCATATGGAGGCCCAGGGAGGGCATCAGCAATAGCCGTAATTTTATACATTTTATTTTTCCCCGCGCTCGAAAATGCCCCTTTCCGCCACGTGCCGCAAAGTTACTGAGCCTATTACGCGGCTATGTATGCCATCATAAAGATTTTATTATGTATCATGTTGGCCCATATATTTATTTTTATCACACGCAACTGCGGCCTTTTACTTTCGCCCGTTTAGCCCTATTTTCCCAAACTAGGTTTTCGGGATTTTTATTGATTGCGCAGACTCGTAAATAACAACAAAAAGTTGTGTTCTTCTGTTTCTTGCTTTAGCTAAAGATTTTCTGTTATTTTTCTATGCCTTTGTTTCCGTTTCTATGCATTAACGGTAAACGGCAAAAACGTGTATTTCTTTCTAATTTGGAAACTTGGAAAACATTTGGAAAACTCACCCTCTCTAGGCATTCCTGCCCGATCGCCTTGGATTCCACTGCCACCTCGACGACAACGGAATTCGCCTGCGTGATGTAGCAGAACATATTGTTCTTGTTCTTGCCCTGCTTGTCATCCATGTTGTTCGGAGATTGTATATGTAATCGTCCTTGGCGTCTTCCTGAATACCGTCGCGCAGGAAAAGTTCTGCACTTTGAATAAAATATGCGTTTGCCAAACTTGTTCCTTGCGCCTGAGCACGTGTAACTTTCAACTTTGTTTCGTGTGTGTTTTTGCTCGCTGGTAACTTGTTACAACTTTTGCAAATTTTGTTGCTAAACGTCTTTATTCCTCCTCTATGTTGAACGCACTGTGGAAGCCGTCGTCGGCGCTCACCGCGCTATTAATCTTCCCGGCGAACGCGACGCTTGTCGTCGTCCTGCAGCTCCTGCCGATCGGCGAGGCAGCAGCGTCGTTCATTCGACGCGTGCGACCGTCCACTTCCGCCTGCTTGACGCTTGGTGATGGCTCGTCGACAACGAGGAGCCCGAGCGCTGTGCACATTTTACTACCACCCCCGCGCGAATCGTTTTAGAATTCACCACCAAGTGCGAAACGAGAGCGATTTTGATTACCAACTTGCCGCAGCGGAACACGTTTTTGTAGCTAGGGATTGAGCGATGCGTCGCGCACGAGTTTTGCGTTGCTTGTGAATCGAACGGCGGCACGGCGCGAGTTTTTGTTCGCCTGCGCTATCAAACTACGACATACGTTCACACCAAGACTGCTAAGGCTATCTCAGTTGCTAGCGTTAAATTAAACCAGAGAAAATTGAAAGCACACTGTTCAGTGCAGTTCAGTGTGTCGGTGTTTAACGTCCTATGGCAAAAGCGAAACAGCTGGTTGATGCGGGGCAGGCTTATCGGTCATGATTTCATGCTGTTATCAGCTTTATTACGCGCAGACATGATGACGGCGTTCGACGGAAGCACAAACTAAGGTACTTGCTAGATGTGTACTTATCACACAAGTCTCAACGCGACATTTCTGCGTTGTTTCTTTGTTTCGATTCGATTTTGTCGCATCGAAACTGAAAGTGAGAATAAACTGGCCTTTCAACATTCAATGTAGGCAACCAAATACACTCAAAACAATTTCACCAAGAACAACCATGAATTTCTGGAATTAAAACTATGTTACCGGTTATATTTCTTTATGGATTATGGCTTATGCATTATACTAAACTACTTTATCAGTACATAGAAATAGCCACTCACGCGGTCAAGGTCTGAAATATACGTTGCTATGCTGACAAAATTGCAATTGACTAGAAAACCTTATCAATGTTGTATAGTTTCTTTAAACAAGTGACGTTCGGAACTGAACACAAATCGTTAAATCATTGATAAATCAATTTTTACATGTTCAGCAGGATGATAGGTCGTGAAAATGTTATCACTACATTGAGCGTGCTAAAACAATACTTAAATGCAATCAAGGCCTCAGTTGCTTAAATTTTATTGTTTTATTGATAACATATTAAACTTTAACTTGTAACTTATAAAATCCGATTTCCCTGAATATTCATCCGGTTGTTAAGGTTAATCTTCACTTGTCTCTTGGCTTCCTCCTTGAATGCCTCAGCATTAGCCTTCTTCTCAAGCCGCCGCTCCTTGCGATAATCTTTCAGCTCTTTTTTCCGAGTGTTTCGTTCCTCAGGCGATTCCCCTTTGGGACGAATCGACAGCGTCGACAAGGTAGACAACACACTGTGCGCACCCACAGACTGTGCGCCGCCATTTTGTTGCAAATTCGAAGCATCCAAGTTTTTCAGCGCCTTCGCCGTGAGCCGATTGGACTCGATCACAGGTATACCTTTACTGAACTTGATCTTATTCGATTTCGGCTCAGCAATAACTTTCGGATGATTATACAAGTTGGAGTAGGTTGAGAGGATGCTCTCACAATCCCACTTCTCCTTCGGTTTCACCGTCAGTTTATCAAGATCTTCTGGCTCCGCATCCGAGTCGTCGTCCTGCAACTCGACGCGGGTTTTAATCACGTCTTTATCGAGCATATCGCGCTGTTGACTTTTCTCGAACTCCTTGGCATACTGCAGTAAAATGTCGGCAGTGTCTGGTACAAAGCCAGTGATGTCATCACAATCAAGTGGACCAATCTCAGTATCATCGTATTTGGCGAACATATGCTCGAAACGATCATCTAGAAGCGTTAGCTGCGCGTTTCTCTTGATGTCTGAGCTAGACATGGAGTACTCAGTGAATCGAGACTTGGTTTCCTCATCTCTGAAGGTGAACTGGCCATCATTCAGGGAGCCAACTTCATCCATAGCTTCATCTTCAAAATTGGAACTTACATTACTCCTTGCATCATATTCATCGTCATCATCATCATAATATTCATCTCCTGAACCTTCAGCATTTGCCAATTCCATGAAATCATCTTCCAACTCATTATCAGGATCATCAAAGTTAAAGTCCTCATCCATTGCAGCAACAATATCAGGATCCAGATCTAATCTGAGTCCAGATGGTGCTGCTTTATTCAGCATGCCTACATCTTCTTCAACTGTTGATGCAAACACTGAGCTTGGTAGTGTTAGCTTTGATTCATTTTCAGTTTTGTTTGCATCTTTTTTGCCTTCTTTCTGTGAGGATGGTGTAGGCACCCATTCCACCACAAGATTGCTCTCTTTCAAGTGTTGTAGGTAGTTGTAGTCATCATCATAGAATATGCCATACTTGTGTTCTTCATCCAACACACGAGTGGATTTTGGTTTGGACTGGGTGGTACTGCTTACTGGGAGGAGGACTCTTTGCGGGGCATTCTCATCTGCGGTAAGGGGATCCTGTTGACTTCGATGGACGAGGTGAAAAGTGACGGCATTCTTTTTATCTATAAACTTCTTCTTCGGCTGAAAACAGAAGTTGACAATAACATAACCTTCAAAAGCAAAATTTTCAATTTTAAGTTGTTTAAATACTGCGAAACCACGTCAACTTAGTAAATATCAATAGGGGCGATGTTTGGGAAAACTTACCATATCGATTGGTGATAGTTTAGCACTTTTTAAGAGATTTCTTTATAAAAACCCCAAAAATACACAGGCCATGTGTTCTGAACTGTCAGTTTGCAAGAAAGTGACAGATGACAGATCCGAGGATTTGACAGCAGTGAAAAATGACAACTTGTCCCTGATAGATGACAAACTTTTGTTTTAAAACAAAATGGCAAAATTCGTAAAATATAAAATATGTATATTTCATCAGATAAAATTTAAACTTAAAAACAAAGTAAACTTTTATGTAAATTTGTGTTGTCAACGTTCGAGACCTTCGAGATCGATCCTCGAATACGATTGCCATGATTTGGTTACAAATTGATGTTATTCATCAATCCTGATTTCGTTATTCGTTTTGCATGTGAAATTTATAGAATAATTTCGTTTTTGAAACTGCGACTGAGTTCCTTGTTGGGCAGTACGATTGTGTTGAGCAGTACCATTTCCGATGGCACTGTTACAGAACAACCTGTAAATAAACCGATTATTTAGCTAAAACTTCAGTACAAAACAATCTGCTTGCCTAAAATGGTGATAGATGGATTTAGACGTCCATCTACATTAAAAAGCGGTGGATTCTCCATCTTAGCGAAAGGTTTGTTTGGATCAGGATCAGAAGGAGTGCCCTCCACCCTTGCCCAGCGTCCCACATGCGAATTCTGGCCGATAATGCTGTGCAGAATTAAACTATGATCTTCGATGGACGCGCGAGCAAGGACTATGCTCTCACGGATGCGAACACCAGGCCCAATGGTAACCTCCGGTCCGATACTAACATTTGGTCCCAACTGTAAGCAAATTCAATTTGTTTTGTACTACTATTTGATGTTTTCCGTGTTTGTTGTGTGTTGTTTGACCTTCAGCGACTTACAACAGCTGTTGGATGAATTGTAGCGCTCGGATGCACATAGACATCGTTAATAATCCGACATTTCGCGCTCGGATTATCTCCCGCCGCTGATAGATTCGTCTGCGAGAGTCTCTCCGGCCTGCTCGTCTTGTACAACTCCAGATAATGCTTGTTGGCGTAAATCGCCGCGCCGGCAGTCTTCAGCTGCGACCACCAGTTGGTCATCTGAAACGCGAAGAGCTGCCCAGTGGACGCCAACGGCGCCAGCACTTCCTGCTCCAGCTGAATGTAACCAGCTTCTTTGGCGCCGTTGCCGCTGTTACCATTGCCATTCCCATTGCCCTTTAAGTAATCCTCCTGCTTCTTGTGGAATATCTCACCAATGATTTGAAAGATATCCACTGAAAAGCAGTATGTGCCACAGTTGATCAGTGCAGAGACATAGGAGCTTGGCTTCTCCACATAATGCCTCACCTCAGAGGTGGACTTGTCTGTCACCATGCAGCCATAGTTCAGTGACTGTTGCCTTGTTGCTTCAGTGGTGAGGATGGTGCCAATGCAAGAGGAGCCACTGTGCTTGTGAAATTTGTACAGATCTACCAAGGGGAAATCAGCACAGACATCACCATTCATTACAAAGAAGGCTGCTGGATTGCCAAGACGGATTTGGTCGCGGAAATGATAGATGCCACCTGCTGTTCCCAATGCTGTGAATTCTTGCAAGTATCTACAAGATAAACCAACATTTACATAAAACTTAAACGAACACATTACCCATGTACCTACCTTATGTTCACATTGTATTGGTGTTGCATATCATTGATGAATCCCTGAATCTGAGCACTTGGATAATTGCCAATGATTAGAATTTCCTGCAAACCATCAACCAATGTGCATGCTTCAATGTGATGCTGAATCAGAGGCAAACCTGCCACCGGAAACAACGGTTTAGGTATGTCCAGCGACAATGGACGGAATCTGGTTCCTACAATCCAACATAATAATTAGTTTCGTGTACTTATGTATGACTCAAGTATAGCAAGAATGTAAGTACCTTTCTGTGGGCCTCCAATCAAAATTACAGCTTTCAACAGCGACATATTGCGCGCTTCTGGCGTGTGAACCAGCTAAAAGCTTACTCAGCGTAGTACAATGTACCTTATCGTGGAGAGACACGTCCCTGCCGGTGATAAACAACAGTATAATCACGATCTATTTGCATTTGCGCGAGTATAATGAGCAAATGAACTGAAAAACCACGATTTGACAAGTGCGAGCGACGTGTTTACAAGTGACGCCGGTATTGTAGGCACAATTGTAGGCGTATGTGTATATTTAGTTGCCTAGCTCAAAACACCAACTTGCCCAACTGAAACACAGCCTGGGATTCTGGCCCTGCTGGCACTGAAATGAGAAATTCAAAGTTTATCGCTGTATTTATTAGTTTGTCGTGGGAGTCGTGCGTAATTCAGGTTTCACGCACGCTTGCCGCTACTGCGTTAATGAGCGATGATAAGCAACCGGTTATTTGCGTTTTCTCTTCACTCTTCCCATACTCATACAGCACAGCGAGAATTATCTCTTTATCTGAATCTGTCGAGAGCTTCGAGAGGAATGAAAATGGAGGCAAACGAAGTTCTTCGTGCTTGTATTCAATTCACACACAAATCTTACATAAAAAGCGCGCAAATAAAAACGTGTGCCCTAAAGGGTGAGAACTTCATTTCGTCGTGACTCGTGAGCCAGCGAGTTGTGAGTCGTGAGTCATGCCACTAAACACCTGAAATTCGATGCAAACTGTGAAACGCACAACAAATTCAGTTATTATCAGCAATAAGCTATAAAATAGCAAGTACGGCTCAATGACTGCAAAATCATATTGGTAAGTGGTGAAACTATTATTCTCCTGTTTTATGAGTTATTAATTCAGCGCTTTAGTGCTTTTTAGCAGGTAAATAGTTTTCGTTTGGGATTGCGAGTAAATTTTCACCTTTTGCGGTTTTATTATGTGAATTTGTTTACTTAATTCGCGTCTACAAAGTTTGTTTACTGCAGGTATGCGCACGCATACAATAGAAATAATTATGTCATATGCAATGCACATACACGGTGAATGCGTACGGAGAGTATATGAAATCATAATTGCGGCTCGTAAAACGCGCGATTGCCACCAATAAAGCGCACAATTTATGAGCGGCGTGCAATCCGCCACTGCGATATTAAACGAAATCAAATGCGATTTAATAAAATAATAAAATTTAATGCAGCGATCGGCTTTGTTGCGCGTCGATGTGGCAAAATGTATGCACAATGATTATCTCAATTATTCACAAATCGTTTTTAATTGCGGCGATTATTTACGACTTGAGGGAGGCATCAATTGTGGATTTTATTCAAATCGTAAGTGAAATATGATTTTATTGCTTATTTATTTACTCTTACTTCGTTGAGTGTTCCCACCTTTTATTGTTTGTGATTTTTGAACTGAAATAATAATCACACATACTTTTATTAGCTATTAGTTGGTATGCAACCAAGTATGCAATTGAGTGAAATGCGTGTCGTGACGTGATGCGTTACCTGTTACCAATGCGTTTTTGTTGGTTTTTGTTGTCGAATGTCGATCATCATCTATTGTTACCGCCGACAAGTGACAATATCTCATTATTGTGTCCTGCGGTCTGTAGTTCCGCTCGAACCAGGCGCATGGTCTTTCGCTACTGGCAATTAAATGACCGTAATGCTCGTGGTTGCAGGTTACGAAGTAAAACGCATCGAGTTCCGACGGCGTCAGCCGTCGTACGCCGAGGTAAGTTGAACAAAGTAACTCATCCAGAGGAGCGGCCAAGTGGTATATAACGTATTATCGCTACCCATTTAATTTGTCACTTTTTGATATGGATTTAAATGCGTTCTTGTTACAATAATTCAATTAGTTTGACCGATGAACACCACTTTGACACTTGCACACATCGTAAACAGCTGTTTGTTTTTGAGGTGCGGGCGGTGCGGCGCGACTCCAGCGCCACCTGGGACGAGTACTTTTATGGCCATAACGCATTCATAAACGCACTCCTTTTTACATTGTTTAAATGGGCGGCCAATTGTGAACTAAACTCTTGGGGTGCGATAAACATTATTTAACTTTTCATTTGTAAGATTGGAAGAAATCAGAGGTTGAGAAGTGATAAGGTGAAAGTCATTCCAGAGGCCAAGACGAAGATTTAAATACATTAATAAGATATTAAGTGAAATAATAACATGCATTCATCGATTATTGTAATTATCAACATTGAGTTTTGAATTACGAGCAAATGGTTATTGATTACATTACACATGAATGCAACACATCAATAAAGCAAGAAAAACTAATGTGACAACCGCAACGAGTAAATAATTGCGCGCACAATTTGCATAATCGTTAATGCGTAATGAAACGCGGCAATGAATTGTCGCGTTGCATGCTGATTGGAAAATAAACAATCGCCCATGTTGGCTGACAAGAGGTGACAAGCGCACGCCGATTGGCCAGCCCGCCGAATCCTATCCTTGGGATGCGTTTTAATTTGAATATTACAGCTGCGCGTGAGACGTTAATGTCGTCGTTAGTATTCCGCCCATTTCGAATGCATTTTAATTCGTTTCATATTTTATGCACAATGCGCATTTGGCATTTAATCAAATCACTTGCATACCCACCTTTTTGTGGGCAGTGTAATGAAGCAACAACACATTAACAAATTACTGTAGTTGTAGTTGGCTGTATAATACCTATTACCGGGCGTTTAGCTTAAAGCGATTTTTAGAAGCGGGCTAAGCTGTCAACGTTTAGAATGAACAGAATATTGGCGATTTGCAACGAAAGAGTCGTGGTGGTCAATTTATGAAGCTCATCTGACAGCAATAAAACGCCGGAAAACATAGAAGTGAGGTTAAATTGTTGTTTTCGTTTCTATGGTTTCGAGGTTTCATGATTTTTTCAATGATTTCTATAGTGAATTCGCTGGAACCTTACCGATTTTTGACGTTTCTAACTGGTGATGGGTGTGGGACTCCCGCGGCGCAACGTTGTTGAGTGAAAGAGAGAGGGGATATGATCTCCCTTACACACGTGCAGTTCGAAACGTCAAAAATCGGTAAGGTTCCAGCGAATACACTATAGCCCAATTTTTCGACATTCAACTGTTGTTAGAGACACTCCACTTGCGCCTCTAGCGGCGATGCAAATCGCGAATAGATATCTGAAAGCACAAAGTAGAGGTTTGTTCGTTTACGCACTGTCTACGCTTACACATCGTTTCTAACCTGAAAGCCGGGGCATTGCATACTCGATTGCATAGCAATCGTAGCATGAAGAACATTTTATCTGCTCCCATAGTCGAAAGCAATGTTTTCCAATCAATATGGTGGCTTTGAAAACAGTGCATTTCATATCAATTGAATTGAAAGTGTTTTCCACTTATATACCCTACATATA
>JARJDQ010024950.1:0-12734 GCA_030264215.1 Geostiba sp. GC000077
CGACGACCTCTAAAACTGGTCATTATGACATCGCATACAATGCGTAAAGTTCCAGTTTAATGATGGAGTATCTTAATGAATTCAATAAGCAACTAGTTTCGTAATGAGATTGCAGAAAAAGTTGCGATTTCAAGATCAAACTTTACATACTAATTTACATACTAATTCCATAAATAACTATTATGACATTATGACTACAATTAAATTTAACCACACGGTATAATCATATAGTGCATAAGTGCATTTGAGGACGAGACGCAAAAACGCAATAGAATTGTATTTTCTATACCTATTGTGCAATGTAACTACTACAAACATACAACATGTTTTACTGGCAAGCTCTCTCCCCTTGCTCCCCCTCCCGCTTAGTCAAACGGTGTTTTGTGCCATCAAACAAATTGGAAACTTTACAATTAATACTTGAATATAAGATTTTTACTTTCTACGGTTTTAGCTATCTTATCCATCTTATCAGCGCTATCTAAATTTAAAGTATTAACTGTATATACAGTGTGTTTATGTTGTTCATTAGCTTTGATTTATACCTATACCGTGGGTCGAAATCATGGTCCGTTAAATCGAGGTATGATTATACTGCACGAGTGTCATGACACTCATGACACTCAACACTTCATACTTCATACATTCATACAGGAAATCGCAAAGTTGTTTACCTAGCGTCTGGTAATTCGATGAGTGCGCTCGAAATGCGCGCTTCTTGCGAAATGTCAATAAAATAATGCCGCCACGTAACGCTGACTCCGCCGCTGACTCATTATCATTAGAATTTATCTATTCCCCCATTCCCATTCCGATGCGATTTGCACTTATCGTTAAGCGGTTGGCTTTTTATTTCAAGCATCAAGACGTATTCGCACCATGTTTGAGTGGCTGTCATTAATCGTTCCATCTATTAAATGCTATTTGTGGTATTTGTTACGCTTTATACAGTGTTGCCAATTGTCCACCAATCCACCATTGCTGTTCATACGTACGATGCGACATGTTTATCGATTTTTTTTATCATCCTGTAGATGTGTAGATAAACACATGTTCGAAGTGTCGATCAATATGATAATCACTATTGATCGATCGAATTTGCTCTCATAATGTTATCGATGAAAATACACGTATACCTTGATTTAACGGATTTGTTGGGGCGGTCTTAGAAATCGAGGTACAAGTGTTTGCAACGTTGCCAATACTTTTTTTTTCGTTTGTTGCGTGGTTGGTGGTTGTTATTAGCGAAGTACTTTGCGTCGTAAAACGGAAGATGCTAGCCGAGATAATAGATGCAAGATGCGGATTCTGGCCGAGTCCGCATTTCATTAACAAGCGCTTATTGCGGACAATTAAACTCGTTAATTATTTCATTTCGTCGACCTAGCCGACCATCGCAAGAAAACATTTTACAACAGTATTTTCCGTTTCTTAAGGCGGCCTTACACTTGTAACAAATTTGTTACAGTTACATGTAACATTGATGGAACTGAGCCTCTGAAGGGGTTGCAAGGAGGTGCATCCTAAACAGCTTGGCTATCCGAATCCGCAAAAAAATTTGGAAGATCACGCGTTCGGAAAATATCCACGATTTTACGTCGAATTTCATCAAAAAATCGGTGTTATATAACCGATTTGTTACAAGTGTAAACCCGACATTAGTATGTATCTATCGACTAACTTTTTGTTCAAAGTTTTTCTTTGAACACTTGGTATATAATTACGTGTGAAAGGTGTGCAGATGTGCCAGATTTTAAAAACTGTGTCGCATCGATGTTAATTAATTAGTACAGCCGCCCTCTGGCGTCTCGGTGTTAAAATCAATGGTCGGCGGCGGTGGTGTGTCGGAGGCGGCAGTGGCGGCGGTGCACGCTGCGCGTTAATCCTTTGTAAGATCGGTTGTGGCAGGCGAGAGAGAGAGAGAGAGAGCATGAGAGAAAGAGAGGGGATAGTGGGGGCGGCGGGGGCGGCGGCGGCAGATCAGTAGGTAGGTAATCAAACAACCCTAAAATGCAATCAACGTAACCACGAGAGCGTATGAAAATTAATACCCCGGCGCACGGCGGCGGCAGCGGCGGCGGTCGACACCGCCGCCCCCCACCACCACCACAGTCACGAAGAGAGAAGAGAGATAGGGGATCGTAAACGATGAAAGTCCTTTAGTCTTTAGTCCGTAGTCCTTCGTCCTTCGTCTTTTTGTTGGGCGAGGGTAGAGGGGGGGAGGAAGAGGGTAGCAAAAACAAAGGTCGCCCCCGCAGCAAATACCAAAAAGGGGAGAAAAGAATTCGGACGACTCTTTAAGTAGGTCTCTGCTTTTTTTTGGTCACTTTTTTCCACGTGGACGGGGGATTTTTATTAATTAGTTTTGGGTCGTCTTTTTTCGCCGCCGCCGCGATGGGTGAGAGAGCGGGTGGGGGAGTAACAAGGGGATCAACACATACGTTGGCGTTTCCAAACGACGCGAAACTATTACCCTCGTACAAATCCCCGCATTACACGCGTTCCGTCCTTTTCCCGCCGCCCTCGCAATCCGCCTCGTACGTCTGGTGTGGCGGCGGCGGCGGCAACGGCGGTGGCGGTTTCCCACCCTCCCGTCCCTCACACGCATACTCTGCCGCTGCCGCTGGAACAATGGCAATTCACAGTCCAGTCGCGCTGCTGGCGGCGGTGGCATCATTCTGCCGCCCCCACCCTCCCCGCGCGTCCACCGAGTGAATAAGCATTAAGCGCGTCCGTGACGCGTGACGTCAGGATAACATCGATCTCCGTCCCGTTTTCGTTACGTTGCGCGTCGCCGCCGCCGCCGCCGCCGCCAACCACCACCACCACCCCCCGATCCCCCGAACACCTCACCTACACTTGCTCTTTCTATTCGCTCTTTTATAGATACTGTATTCGAATGTCCCCTGGGGGCGGCGTGGGGGCGGCGGAGAATTCCATCTTCGTCTTGCGCGCACAGTTCGGGGGGCGGCGCGCTCGCGCCTTGCTACTGTTGCTGTTTTCTGTCGCGCGGAGCGTGGAGGCGGCGAGCGATGGGATTAAAGCGCACACGCACGCACACAGCGAAATCCAAGCGGCGGCAGGCGGCAGGCGGCATTATACGTGTGTCGTGATGTTCGCCGATGTTCGCCTTGTTTTGTTTAGACGAGTTCACGTCTCTATCTCTTCCAACCGCCCTCCCACATGAAAAAAGCGTGATATCATACAAAATGGAATATACACAGTGTCCGAAGAGATAGAGAGAAAAATAAATAAATACAACTTGCACAGAAGATGGCATATAATCTGTAATTTAGGCATTGGCATTTATTTTTGACTATTGGAACACATGGTATGTGCGCGGTGGTCGGGGGCGGCAAAGTTGCCGTGTTAAGTTAGACGCGTCTCGTTTCGCGTATGATTGCCGCGCCGTATGCGCTGCTACCTCCCTCCCCGCCCTCACCTCACCCCATCCCCCCCAGCCCGCTCGCAGCCGAGGGGTGCCTGGGGGCGGGCAGGGTGCAAAGCGACAAGCGACGAACGCGCTCTTTGCTTTGCCGCCGGTGTGTTTCGCGTTCTGCCGCTCCGCTCCGTTTCATCATCTCGACGCTCGGCGTGCGCGTCTCGCTCCCGCGCCGCTTCCGCCGCCACCCCCCGCCCGCCCCCCCGACTCTCCGTGCATCCCGACCGCCAGTCATCGCGCGTCTCTCGGCCGGCCGCACCGCTTCGTTTCATCGCTCCCTCAACGCCCGCCACGATAGAGTCATTTGCCGTGTGTTGCGGGCGGGGGCGGCAGAGGCGGCTGGGGCGGTTGTGTACATGTCCGCGCGCGCGCGCATGTGTAACGGTGTCCTCTCTGCCCAGCGAGATGACTTCGACTCTTTGATTCCGTGTGTCGGCATTCAATTTGGTGTGAAGATTGAAAATCAATCTCTTGTTTGTGTTGTCCTCCGGAGGGCCGTGGGGGGCGGTTATGTGCAGTGATTAATTGCAGGCGTGCGGGACTAAGACATGATCCGGATTAGCGCCACCACCAGCGAATACTCGTAATAAATGCAAAAGTCCAAAGAAAAGGTCACTACTCTTTATTTCATTTTAAAATGCACAGTGTTGGATTTAATTAAAAAAAAATTTTTTTTTTTACTAAAATGTTTTTTGTCTTTCAGGGTCCTCCACCGCAGGCAGGACAAATCAAGTTCACAATCGCCGACACGCTGGAGCGGATAAAGGAGGAGTTTAATTTTTTGCAAGCACAATATCATTCGTAAGTATAGAGCTAATTAATTTCAGCATCATTAGCAGTAACTTTAGTGATTTACAGTTTAAACGTTTGTAACGTATTCGCTTCCTTATTGAAAGCATATTTTTACTCCCAATTAATTGCCTTCTTGAGTCCGACCCTGTTTACAATGTTTTGTTTTCCGTTTGCAGATTAAAGTTGGAATGTGAAAAGTTAGCCAGCGAGAAGACTGAAATGCAACGGCATTATGTAATGGTAAGTAACTTTAACAACATTTAAGTAGTATTAATTGGGGAAGGGGGTAGTGGGGGGGGGGGTAAATCCAAAGAAAATGTATTGTTTGGATGGGTGCAAGAAATCGCTCGGCGCGGAACATTTCTGAAGTGCAGAGTGGTGGGGGGAAAGAGGGGTAGTGGAGGCGGCGGCGGCTGCGAAAATGTGGAGCACACGGAGCGTGGCGGGCGACACCGTAAAAGTCGACGCGTGTGTCGCATCATGTCGCGTCCCCGTGTATTCGTATCGATTACCGCGGCGACGACGGCGGCGGCAACCGCCACCCCCCTCGCCGCCGCCGCTCTCGCCTCGATGCTCTTCTCTTTGCGCCGTGCTCATCCACCTTTGCCACCTCTGCCGTTGATCCGTCATTCCTCATCCGTCAGGAGATATCACTATTAAATGTTCGGGGGCGGCGGGGGTGGCAAAGGTGCCGAAGTCTGTAAAGCCGCGCGCCGATGAAATATAGATCACTTGCGGTGAACGCCAAGTTTGGCGCTTCATTGCGCTCACTCCACCCCCCCTCCACTCACGGCTCTCTTGGCGGCGGCGGCGGCGGTGAAGGCGGCCCCGATATTAATACCTGCTGGATGGTTAATGATGCCTAGGGCTCCTCCGCTCGACTGAGCGTTTGAGCCAATATCAATATTTAGACAGCAATTTAGCCGCCCCCGACTTTTAAACTTGAGCCTAAAAATCCGATTTTTTTTTTGGTTTTATTTTTCTTGCGTTACATCAAATTTGTTTCGATATGGATGTCGATGTTGATGCAGAATTTATGTTCGGAGAGGAAAAATGCCTGCCGCCCCCGGACGGCGGCAGCGAGGGAAATGCTGATTTTCGCGGCTATAAATCCCCGCCGCCTCCTGACACATCGACTGAATGCATTATTCCGCTCGGCGCATCGGTAGCATCGGGGGCGGCATAGGGGGTGGCAATATGAAAATATGGGAAATGTGTCTCCATATATCACCGTCGCACCCGCAGCCGCCCAGTGCCATCATATCAATACATTTTCTTTCATTTTCTGGAACTTGCAAAGTATTTTTAAAAAATGGTAGGCTGTGTCTTAGATACGGCTGTGTACATATTTGTTGTGACAACATTCCTAGAAACTTCACACGCATATAACGACACCGCGTTTCATTGAAACGTTTCACCATTTTTATGCAATTTGTTTTTGTAAAAGTCCTAACTTTTTCCTTTGTTTTTTCTTTTCCCGCAGTATTATGAAATGTCGTATGGCCTTAACGTCGAGATGCACAAACAGACTGAGATCGCCAAGCGCCTCAATGCGATCATCGCCCAAGTGCTGCCGTTCCTCGCGCAGGAGCACCAGCAGCAGGTGGCGTCGGCGGTCGAGCGCGCCAAGCAGGTGACCATGACCGAATTGAACGCTATCATCGGGGTGAGTTGCAATTATCTTCCCCATCCTCCCCCTTCCCGCCACTTCCGCCGTTTCACCCTCGCACCCTTGGACCCTCCACTATCACTTTCAATATCTTCAAACTCAAAACTCCTGATCATTAAATTTGCTTTTTAAACTTTGTGACGCGTTAATTTGTATTTCATATACAGAGTGTTGCAAACCATTTTTTTTTCGGAAAAGTTGGAAAATATGAAGAGTTGAACGAACACTCTGTATAAGAAATAGAATGTGAACAAATATGTACCTGTTCCTGTTTGCCTCTACCTGTAGACCTGGTGTGTGGAGTGTGGTTTTGATTGATTTTCTTATCAGTTATCCGTATACAGTATATGTACTTTTGTATTACCTGTATACGTTATCTCAATGCTCAGTTGTGTTTGTTGATCGATTTAAATATAATTGAACTTGAAAATGATTTTATTGGGTTATACGTTATACTTCGGTTTTAACGTGTTTACTTTGGGTTATTGTGACACTGTGTATTATTTAATATCTTTTTGGCAATCGAAAGAGAACCTATTTTTGGTGGATGGTAGCGGGTAGCGTTTGTATTGTGGGTTTTGGGTGCGAATGCATTATGTTCTCTCTTTCCCCTTTTGTTTTGGTCGCTCTCTGTATATCTTGTATATCTTTGGAGGCACATTGCGAGCGCGAGATTATTTTGGTTTATTTTTAATCATTTGTGTGTTGTTGTGTGTTTACAGCAACAGCAACAGCAAGGTCTACAACAGTTGCTTGTAAGTAGTTATTAGTCGAATTTATTTACCTCCCCCCCTACTCCGACTACTCACCCCCACCACACTACCCCACCTCACACCCACCACTTAAGTATTTTCTTGTGTTCTGTGACTTACTTTGTGTGGCGTTGGTAATTCGGTATTTCCCCCCCTCCAAGTTTGTGTTTGGTAGTGCTAGTTTTACTTGGCATTTGTTGGTTATAGAGTGTAGATATACAATGTGTCCGAATTAACCATATGTGTATTGTTGTGTATGTATAGGTGTGTGCGATGTGTTAATCGTTGTTCTGTTTCTGTCGTAGCAGCAAATCCATGCGCAGCAGTTGCCGCACGGGGCGCACGGACCTGGGGGGTTGCCCATGGGGCCGCATCCGGGTCTGCCGGGTATGGGACCGGCGGCGGCCGCTCAGCTCTTGGGCTTCGGTGCTGGAATGCCGGGCGCGCCGGGTGGGCCGCATGGCGCCGCCGCCGGGCTGGCGGCGGCGGCGGCTGCCGGCGGTGCGCATCCCCTGCTCAAGTCGGAGCTGCATGCGCGCGAGGCGGCTGAGCTGAAGGCCGGCCCTGGCTCTGCCAACACAGAAGAAAGACTGGTGAGTGCAGGCAACCAAATAAACACCTAGATTTTTTTAACCGCTAAATTGTCGTTTTGTTGTCTTGTAGAATTCGGTGTCACCTGCTGAAAGAGACAAATACAGATCGCGATCCCCTGCGGACGTGGATAACGACATGAAGCGGAGGAAAGAAGACAAAATGGGGCATGTACGTGCTGGGATTATTTCATTGCAATTTGTGAATGCACGTCAAAATGAACGTCCGCCGCCCCTCTTAACGCGTTCAACATAACATGAAACCATTTGTTTGCTGCCTCTGTGGAGGTGGTGCGCCAGTAAATCGATTTTTAAAAACTCGTCGGCCGCGCGCTCGCACATATCTCACACGTATGAAACGGCGCACATATTGCCGCCCCCCCACCCTCGAGCTGTACGTTTGTTATAACCGCCGCGCCGCCCACCACCATACGTGTATCATCGCAGTGTAGCTCGTTTTGTCTGTTTGTCATGTCTTGTCCAAAACGGAGGCACCACTATGATTATAAAAATCATAAGGACCGAAAAGCATGTTTCAGATGCAGGTGGGCAAAAAATATTGGATTACGCTAATATCAAGTATTAGCAAATAAGGCAAAGAAAAAATAAACAAAGGGATTTGTAATCCCTCCGGATAATGAACACCGAACGACCGAACAGCGGGCAAGTACCGAAAAGTGGGCGAAAGATGCTCTTCATATCGCTCACCCCTTCTCCCGCTTGTTCTATTCCTCCAGTCCTCCACTCCTCCACTTGTGCGCACACAAACAAACGTTTTTCTTTGCGCCACCCCCCCCCGGCGGCTCCTTCGCTCCGACGACGACGTTTAATGGGATCGATATTGCGGCCACAGCCGCGGCGCTTCCTTCCTTTTCCCACTTGCGAAGTCCTCGGTACCTCGGCATCGAAATACTTTTGCTTTGCGCCAAGTTGGAAAATGCGGGACGAGGGTTGAGGGTTCGGCCGTCTCCTGAGAAGCGCCGCGACTATTATTTATCGGAATGTCTCCCCGTCCCTCCGCAGTCCCCCGCCTGGAGTTTTCCCCGCATTTGCAGCGCGGAATAACCGAATAACAAAATAAAAGGAGCGCAAGGGCGAACGGTTGCTTTTGTGGCTGGGGGTGGGGATGGGGGGGATGGAACTGGTTCGATTGTGGAGCTGTCGGATTTTCGGTGGATTCGTGGATTCTGGATTCGACCCGCATTCGTTTTGCGGTTTTTCCCGCTTCATCTCACTAGCGTCTGCGCACTCTTAAGGTTATGTTAGGGGCTGAATAGAGGGTGAAATGTTGCCGCCCCCACCCTCGAGTTGTACGTTTGTTATAACCGCCGCGCCACCCACCACCATCACAGTGTTTGTCATGTCTTGTCCAAAGAGGAGACACCACTATGATCAACTATAAAAATCATAAGGACGGAAAAGCATGTTTCAGATGCAGGTGGGCAAAAAATATTGGATTTCAGCATCCTAAAGGTAATAATTCGTGAAAGAACTTGAAGCTTTATCTATGCACTGGAAGTCATTAAGAAAGGATTTACATTTTAATTACGAAGTGAGGAGGCTATGAAAAATCATGTAGCGTTTTTTTGTCGTCAGCGTCGTCACGCTCGGCTGGCCCTGGCGCCGCCGCCACCATCGTCACCCTTTTCGGCAATTATCTTTATTAAACACTCAGCTCTCAGTAGCAGCTCCAGACTTTTCCAGACTGCCAGACTTTCAGTAGCATTGTGTTTCTTTGTTCGATGATAATATTTACTCCTTTGCTCACTCCTCCTTAGTCCTCCTTTTACTCGGGAATGTAATTAATTACGCCGACAGAGATAAAGAAAAACCTATCGTCGGTGATTGCCACACGCAAAGTGCATGATTAAACATTAATGTCTCATCGCATCAACAAATGACTTCATAATATTCCCCGAGTAAGCTTTTGTGTGTTATTGCTTTCGTCCTTTCGTGCGACGATAAACGTCAAATAACATCGATAACGATCTCGCTGTCCGCTGCCCGTCGTCCGATATGAACATTAAGGGCGCGCGTCCGATTATAATGGCCGATTGAATTATTTATTATTACAATTACGTTGCAGTTCCACTTCTTGCGTTTTTTTTTGTGTTTTTTAATGGCGCCGTAAAATGTTGATGTTGATGCTGATGCAATAATGTCACTGAACATCGATTATGTTTTTCGCTGACCTATTTCTGTTTTTCTAGGAGAGCGATGGCGAGAAGAGCGATCAGGACCTGGTGGTAGACGTGGCGAACGAGGAGGCGCAATCGCCGCATCCCAACGGCGAGCATCCGGCGCTCGGGGGGCCGGGGAATGAGATCCGCGAGAATGGCAGCACGAACGGGGACAAGGTGAAGATGGAGCGTCCGCCGAGTCGTAGTGGATCCTCGTCCTCGAGGAGTACGCCTTCCTTGAAAAGCAAAGATGTATGTTGGCATGTTGGTTAAAGGCCACCTTAAACGATCAATCCATCAGTCCAACTCAAGCTTTCCATCAGTTGGGCTGATTGATATTACTCTAGTTATTGACGATCAGTTTTGGACTGAAACAAATTCTGATGGATGGATCGTCCACATCTGTGAATACTGAGTATTGGAGTGATTAACTGATGTTGTACTTTTTAGGAGAAGCCTTTGACGCCCGGTGCAAAGCCACGGTCGACGACGCCGAATCTGGGCGCTGGACCGGCGGGCGGGGCGCCCAAGGTGGGCGCAATGGGACAATACCCGCCGTATGGTGGACCGCCCGGCGGCGGCCGGCTGGAGCACATGAGCCCGTACAATAACGTGGCGCCCTCGCCCTACGGACGCCCCCCGCTGATGGGGTACGATGGGCATCCGCATGCGCGCACCCCCGGCATGGCGACGAACGGCCTCGGTGCGATCCCCGGCGGCAAGCCGTAAGTGAACACACCCTTTTTTGTGCTGCATCTCGAATCCCGGAATATCGAATCTAATCTGTTGTGTGCCGTAGGGCGTACTCGTTTCACATGAACGGTGAGGGGCAGCTGCAGCCGGTTCCCTTTCCGGCGGATGCCTTGGTAGGTCCAGGTATACCAAGGCATGCGCGACAAATTAATACCTTGAGCCACGGCGAGGTGGTGTGCGCCGTCACCATCTCGAATCCGACCAAATACGTGTACACCGGCGGCAAGGGGTGCGTCAAGGTGTGGGACATCAGCCAGCCGGGGTCCAAGAGCCCCGTCTCACAGCTCGACTGTCTCGTAAGCAATGTGACCCAAAAACCAAACCCACCCATCCCCAACAACTTATATTAATTTCGGCTTTTTAGCAACGCGACAACTACATCCGCTCGGTGAAACTCCTGCCTGATGGGCGCACGCTCATCGTTGGCGGGGAGGCGTCTAACCTTTCGATATGGGACCTTGCGTCGCCGACGCCCCGCATTAAGGCCGAGCTGACGTCGTCGGCGCCGGCGTGTTATGCGCTTGCGATCTCGCCCGATTCGAAGGTCTGCTTTAGTTGCTGCTCCGATGGGCATATCGCCGTGTGGGATTTGCACAATCAGTCGCTGGTGCGGCAGTTCCAGGGCCATACGGACGGCGCCTCCTGCATTGACATCTCCTCCGACGGCACTAAGCTGTGGACGGGCGGGCTGGACAATACTGTGCGCAGTTGGGATCTGCGCGAGGGCAAGCAGCTGCAGCAGCATGACTTTAGCTCGCAGATCTTCTCGCTGGGCTATTGTCCGACGGGCGAGTGGCTGGCGGTGGGCATGGAGAACTCGCACGTTGAGGTGCTGCACGCCACCAAGCCGGACAAGTATCAGCTGCATTTGCACGAGAGCTGCGTGCTGAGTCTGCGCTTCGCCACCTGCGGCAAGTGGTTTGTTTCTACCGGCAAGGATAATCTCCTGAATGCGTGGAGGACGCCTTATGGCGCGAGCATATTCCAAGTAAGTTTTTTTTAAAACAATATTTGACTTCTGAGGTCTCGAGTTCAAACCCCGAAAATGCTTTTCTTCTATTTTTATTTTATTTTTCTTCTTTTTTTAATTTTTTTCTGTTCGTTTTTTTTTGATTTTTTTCTTCGTTTCTTTTTTGCCGTTTTTTTTTGTTACTAATCTTTGTTTTAATTGCAGTCAAAGGAATCGTCGAGCGTATTGTCTTGCGACATCTCCGCCGACGACAAGTACATCGTGACGGGCTCCGGCGATAAGAAAGCGACGGTCTACGAAGTTATCTACTAAATCGAAGCCGTTGCTCCTCTCCCCCCCTCCGGGACCCTGCCGAACTCTCAGCGACGATATCGAAATAGGCACAATATTTTTCCTTTTGTTTCACTTTTTTGTTTCTGTTTGTTAACATTTGATTTCCATCAACACCAAAACTCTTTTCTCTTTTCTCTTACAACGCGACACATTTTCAAAGCGAAACGCGCCGCAGTATTATAATTAAGTTATATAGAATTTATATTGTTCTTAAGTATTTTAAGCCCGAAATGAAACACATATTGAATTTGTAAGAAGTAAGTGCGCAACACTTGTACGTGATACGTAATCCTATTTAATTGCTGTTGTAAAGCAAGGAAGCGAAATGCGATTTGTTCTTGAACAATGCGAATCATTGACTAGGTAAAACGAAAACGATTTGGGAGGGAAACAGAATGGAAGATAACAGTGACGATGTTGCGAAAGAATTTGGCGAAGAGGCGATGCCGATGCGAGTTTTGAATTCATTTTCATAGTTGTTATCTAATTTAAGTGTACGATGTTTAGGTTCAGATAACATTTCTTGCTATATTTTCCGTTTTTCTGTTCGTGTCACGTCAATGGCGGCCGTGGCTGCGCGGGTGAGCGTGTACAAGTGGGCACAAGTGATGTTTGCAGCTTGTCTTGGATAATTTTAACAAATGTTGGTTTTTCTTCATTTTTTTTCGAAATATTTCTCAATGTTGAATTGAAAAAAAAAACAAACAAAACGAGATAGTAGCATATTTTTCGTAATTAAATAAACAATGGAAATATACATGTCGTGTGTTTTTTTAAAACATTTTTATCCATAATTCTAAAGCGTCGCAGAAGTACCACTTTATTGCTCAGTTATGTCAAATCTGCTTTATGGCACGCTTTTGTGATTCATTGTGTTCTAGATTGGCAACATTTTTTAATCCGAGCAGGTGCTTTGACTCTTGTTCGCCTATTCACCACCAGATGGCGACTCTGACTGCAGGAAGGCTTTGGCGTTTAGGAGAAATATTGGCGTTCATATTTCCTAAACGCGTGCTTCAATTTAAGTTTCTTTAGCTGTATGCATAGCCAAAGAGGCGCTCTTTAATTTGCACTCCACTTCCACCCCCTCAGGAGGCGGGGCAAGTGCCCTAAATATGCTTTCAAAGTTAAGCAATTTTTCAAAATTTCTAAAAACACGCTTTGGAAAATCGAAAATATTTTCTAAACCCGAGCTTCAATTTTAAGTTCCTTGGGCTGTGTGCATAGCCAAAGAGGCGCTCTTTAATTTGCAC
>JARJDQ010024957.1:0-13174 GCA_030264215.1 Geostiba sp. GC000077
GAAATTTTATGAGCATGAATTCGGAATTCACGTAGATTCGAAATCATAGATTACAATTGATGGTGATGTGGTGCTTATAAGGAAAAGAAAGTAAAGGCGAAATAATGGAAACTTCCTGGTCTTGACGGTCGCAAACTTTAAAACATTACACCATTCCACGATCTGTACGAACCATTCGACATTTCGGTGTATCATGAACGTAAAAATGCAAAACACGAGCATGAATCGCATTTGAGAAAGCGATTGGTGAAAGAAATGGTAATGGTAACCAATTTTCGGACCACCCGCGTTGCACCAATACCAAATCGTAAACCTAATTATACTATTATTACTGATTATTACAATCAAGAGAAATTAAATGAATGCATGTACGACGAGCAGTCAGCATGCAACTGCTGAGTGTAATTGAAGTTAATTTGTGGACGTTGCATATGATTCGTATTGTGACTTGTGAGTTGTGAGTTGTGATGATCACAACCAAATAATTCTGTCAACAATAGCATCGTGGCGTGGTAGTGGAAGGTCGTTGTCGCCACTGAGGCGTAAATCCGTTGCAATGACACAAAATTAAACACTAAACAGTAAACACGAATTTCAACGACGAGCAAGAAGCAATGAAATTAAAGACTACTACATATTTAAATTTTAAAACCTATTCGGCTCTCATTTCTAGATTGATAATGCGTAAAATAAAGGGTGTCCCATTAATGGCGTAATTCATCTGGAGCTTTTATGGATGGCATTAAAGTACATTGAGCGAAAAAGAATAGGAAATTGTTTTTCATGGCCAAGATACAGTGTAGTAAAGTTTTATTGTCAACTTTGTTTGTAATTATTCTTTTGTGTTAATTTAAGTTGTAATTGAAAGATTATTTAACTGGTTACCTATTCCAATTTAAAATTTTGATCCATTGGCAAAATCTTAGGAGGAATTGAATTTTAAAATAACAAGTTTTTGTTTTGAAACTTGAAACATTTGGTATATTATTGTAATAAATGTGTTTAAGAAGTTGCCTATGCAATTAATGCGAATATAGTTGCCTACCATAAATGCCCGTTTATAAAAAATAGAAATAAAAATACGTTATTTGCATGTAATTCATTACAAATTGCTGAATTGTGCTGTGCATTGCATGTTGAATCGATTTAGCGTCATTATGCAACGCGAATTGTAATTGTTGACTGTTGTGAGCAAGCTTGCGGTTGGTGATATCACCAATAATTTAGCTGCCTCCAGCGGCCTCAAGGTAGCAAGTCAGGTAATTTCAATTTCACTCACTGCCGTTTGCGCACGCCATGAAATTATGCACGCTGTTTGTCGAGGTGCGCGTCGCACAATCGATGATGGTGATGATTATTCTTGGCGCGTAACGACACACGACACCCAGATGGTTAATATTCGACGTAGACAATTGAATTACAATGCAGCACACCTATTACATCCTGACCATCCTGTTATTCATAGAAATTCTTGTAATGACATCACACATGTTTAAAACTTTATTCCTTGAGTGTTTTGTAGCAGAAGATTTGAATTTCGCGCCAAATGCAATTCGGTGAAACTGCAGAGTTCTCACAACTCGCATTGCTCTCGCCCACAACATTTCTTTCCTTAATTACGCGCGTTTTGCGCAACTTACACTTTCTTCACGTTAGCAGTCGATTAAACCGTCTACTTTCTCTCAGGACTTGAGTACCTGGGGAACATTAGCAAATAGCCTAGCAACATCCTAGCAATTGTGTTGCACACGACAATTGAATAAAAAAAAAATGGCCTATTTGGCATAAACTCAACCTTTCTCCCACTGTAATATCCTCAACCCTGTCCTACTATCCAACTCGAGGACTTACACCTGCCTTCTGTGTCCAGTAGGATTGTTTTTGCCTATCTTACGATAACCACAGGTGTTAATGTGGTTACCGGCGAGCGTGCAGTGACCGAAAAATGTCTATACGACATATCGGTCACCCCGGGATTTGAACCCGGACCTCTTGCGTCGTAGCTAGCGGCCATGCTACTTCGGCTACAACGCTTTATTTAGTTGCCAGCAGAGGTTATCATAAAAATGATTTTAGATAACTGTTTTGGACTTTCTGCAGACATAGACTGTCCAAATGACACCATTCATTTAAATGCATTCAACCAAAAAACATTTTACTCCATACAAAAACAATTAAACTACTGGGAATAACGAATTAACTATCCAAGTATACATAATATCCTCATCTTCATTTTAACTGCATCATATGAATGGTTTTATTCCCAGTACATCATATGTACAAATAAATAAGGAATGTAGACGAATTCTTGAATATGCCCAGTTGTAGACAGTTAGGATGAAATTACCATTTCCACCTTGAAATGCGACTCTTTCTTAAAGCTTGCAACGCTAAATCTGTGCGCATTTGTGTCTCACTGTGCACTTTGATGCTGGTTGCTTCGGACGGTGTGCATCGCACAACATTATCATGTTCCAATGCCGATTGTACTCCTTTCTTGGAGAATAACTTACTCAGAACGTAATTATCTTGCTGTACATCCTGCACAAACGTTTCTTTCTTCTCAACTTTCTTATTCCGACGTTTGATCACACCCTCAATTTGCTCTCCTTCCACTTGACCAGTAAAATCATCTTCTATCTTCCTATTCTTTTTATGTTTTCTACGTTTTGAGAATGCTTCTGTCAACGTCTTGTACTCTTCCGTAACAGAGTCGATACTCTTCGCATTTTCCTTGGCACTCTTGTACAAATCAGCTGCGCGCTCTGAGATTACTAAAGCTTTAGTGAAATTAACATCAGTATCACAATCATCTAATTGATTCAATGCTTCTTCTTGTGGCACTACTTTATCGCGATTGTACTGTAACAACTCGACAGGTGTTAGTTTCTTGAGCTGTGCGCGTTCCTTTAACTTTGCTTGCCGCTCTTCCATCAAATCCTTCTGCATTGGATCGATTGAATCCTGTGTTTCAGACTTTGTCTTTGAAATGTTTTTGGAAATCTGTGTCGCCAACTGCTTCATTTTTTCAATCTTGTCATCCGTGAATCTAACATCTGTTTCGTCTGCTTCCTTCCGACGCTTCTTCTTCTTCGACTTGAGATTCTCCTCCATAGAAATTCTCGAGTTTTTGAAAATATTCGTTGTTTCTGGGTTTGAGTCGACGTGTTCCTGCAAGCTGAACAAATCACGCAGATCCGAACTCTTGAAAAAGCGTTGAGTTTTTGGATCGAGTAGCACTTTGTTACTGAGTAACTGTTTCCATATTTGGCGTTGGTATATCTTTTCTTCGATTGTACCAGCTGATATCAACCTGTAGATGGTGACTTCTTTATCTTGGCCGATGCGCCAGGCTCGTTCTCTGGCCTGAGTATCGGTGGCAGGATTCCAATCAGGATCGTAAATAATCACACGATCTGCGCCTGTTAAATTAACACCCAGGCCGCCCACTCTAGTTGTGAGCAGAAAGACATCTAGAGACTTGTCCTGCAAATCATTGCGATATGAAAACAAGTTATGAAAAAAAAACTAATATGTATACATTGTTAAACTTATCAATGAGCGGTTGTCGAGTGACCACACTTGTACTTCCGTCCATTTTTAGGTATGTGTAGTCGTTCGTTGAGAGATATCGCTGGAAAATGGACATCATCGCTCGACTTTGAGTGAATAGTAAGACACGATGTGATTGTTTCTTCCACATTTTCAACAATGCTGCAACAACAACCATTTTTCCCGAGCGTTTGTAATGACCATACATTTCATCTGGACCATTCGCATTCTCCTGACAAAATGAAATTATTTACTTTACTTCTCTTTTACTTACAGAAAAATAAACTTACATCATTATCATCATCGACATCCTTCAAATAAATATCTGGATGATTACATATTTTCCTCAGTGTAGTAATACTCATTAAAACATTCCCTCTTGAATAGTTTTGTGAAAACCAATTCTTGCTACCTCTGCCCAAAATATTATTAATATGATCGCTCTGAAGTAAGAAGTAAGGAGAACGTTAGTTACAATTAAATATCACCGCTAAACAACAATATAATTTATACCATTAAATATCCCCTGTATAAATCACGTTGTTCAGGTGTGATAGAACAAAACAGTACTTGTTCACTCTTGTTGGGAAGATTGATATCATCCTTAACATCATATTTTGCACGTCGAAGCAAATATGGCGAGATCATATTCTTCAGTGCCGTGGCCATAGATAAAGCTAAAGCTTCCTAAAAGAGCATTTTATTAATCTACTTAGTTCTGATCATCTTTAAAATTCTCGAGTTATTTACTTGCATAGGCGATGCATTCGCATAGCCCCCTTGCATGATAGGCAAGGCAAAGTGTTCCATAAACACTTGCAAAGTGCCCAACATGCCCGGATTAACAAAATCAAACAAGCTCCACAGCTCTTGCAAGTTATTTTGCATTGGAGAGCCAGTGAGCAATAATCGATGAGGTGTTTTGAATAACTTTACTGCCTCGCTTATCTTTGCGCCAGGATTACGTATTTTATGACCTTCATCCAGGATAATGTAATGCCAACATTGTTCAGTCAATATGTTCTTGTACTTTAGCATGCTTTGATATGTAGTGATTAAAATGCCCTTTGATGTGATGTTGTCTTTGACTAAGTTGCGCTTGTTGCCTTAAATTTGAAAGAATTCTTAATTGATTATGCTATTAATCATGACGTGCTTAAAACTTATCGTACCTGTGTAAGATCCTGATTGGTGAAGTATTGATACCCTGAATTCCGGTGCCCAATCATGAAAATGCTTTACCCACTGGTGGATAACTGTTGATGGACAAACGATCAACGTAGGTCCCAATCCCTTAAACCTAGTTCACAAATTATAAAATTATTTAAATTAAATTAAATCAAAGAACAAGTATACAGGGTGCGTAAAACTACGCGGGAAAAAATGTATACAGAGCGATAATAAGTACTTGAAGCGTATTTAGCTCGAAATTTAACTGGGTCTCTATAATTTATGATCGCTCCGTACTTAGTTAATAACTTAGATGAAAATCTGCAGCAAGAAACATTGTTTATTTTTAGATTTGACTTGTTCAATCAGCACAAATTTTCAAATGTTAGTTTTCTTCCTGCATGTTAATTCCCACCCTATATTAGGATATGAATAATGGCTTCAACATACCCTCCATAATTTGAAATAGGACGTGTATAATTTAACGAATATAGGAATGCGATGACTTCAACAGTTTTACCTAAACCCATTTCATCTCCTAGAAGACCTCCAGAGCCTTTTTGGTGAATCCCCCACAACCATTCAACGCCTTCACGTTGATAACTTAAAAAATACAATTTTAATTATTAGTTTTAACTTTGCACCATATGAATATTGAGCAGAAATACTTACTGATACAAAGCATTCCAAATTATGCTGGAACATTTTAATTGATTGCTTACACAAACTTCTGTTTCTGGCAATTCTGTACCGTTTTCTATTGCTTGAGTATTATCAGATTCCAACTTCTGATAGTGCAGATTCAATCTCTCCTCATAACATTTTACATTTCCATCATCAATCACCTTTTCATATTTAATTGTATGATTTGGGTTAAGTTTAATTCTTTTTGTTGTAGCTTTGCTACTTGCTTTTTCACTTCCTCCTATTTCATAATCACTATCTACAATACACAATGTTTCCATGTATTTCTTATATATTATAAAAATGTAATTTGTTTTTAAATGTCTTTTACCTTCACCTGATGGAACATATTCACTGCCAGATTTTTCAGAATTTCCATCCCCTATATTTATATTATCTTCCACAGGTAATTCCTGTTTACTGCCATTACTGATTTCATTACAATTTCTCTTCCTACCACTTTGACTAGTTCCTCGTCTTTTACATTTTACTCTTGATTTGCTGGAAGTTCTAATTTGCTTGTTGTTTATTTGATCTGCAAGTAACTTGGACTTATCAGAGAGTTCCAAAGACCTCTTGTAATCTTGTCTCTTTTTTAATTCCTCCTGCCTTTTGAGATATGAATTAATATCAAGGGTAGAAGCAAAATCAGTCTTACTGGACTTCTCTTTGCTTTGATTTTCACCTTTACTTTCATTTGTTACATCTGTGTTCTCTAGTTTTCTATTATTGTTATATGTCGTGAGTTCATCAAGAGCCTGTTGTTCAAGCACTGCCTGTTCTTGTTGCCATACATTTACACCAATATTTTTTAGCAATTCAATTTCATCCTAGAAAGGAATCTAGTTATAAAATAATAATTTTTAAAGTACTTACAACTTACTTGATTGGCAAAAGAGCAACTTGGTAATTGATCCATTGTAACAAACAGAGCAACAATAATTAAAGTTGACAATAAATAACATTAAACATGAATAAACACGTTCAACATGTTGTAACTCTGTTGAAATTGAGGACAACAAATACTGACATAACCTAAATTAGTTTAGTGATTTGGATAAGTATATTAAGTTGCATATGTTAAATTCTCAATTCACACATTTTATAAAATGGCACAACCTTGTGCAATCTCTATTTACAATTTTGGTAAATTAATGACTCATTGAAAATATCCTCTATAGTTCAGTGCTGACAATGTGGTCCTATTTGATATTGTTTTGCATTATACATGCATGTATAGTAATAATTTAAGAAGACTTCAGCATAATATGTAATTTTTATAGCAATTTTAAATGGGTGCATGGCAAAGGCCAATCAATATAAAGGGTAATAGAAATAAACAATTGTATGTAAAAGCCGAAAATCTTTCTTTATACCTTGGTAAAAAACTTATGAACAAATGTGCATCAAATCTATTATGTATTAAGGAACATGAAAGCCTTTAAATTACCTATTTAACAGCAAAGTAGAAAAACAATCGAACGCTTACACTCTATTCCCAACCAATCAAACGTTTCTCTTACTATGAGAAGAATTAAGCAAGTAAGCAACAGTAAAATTAGAAATATTTAATAAGGTTTATTCAAAGCGTTGTCTGACAAATCATCCATCGTAGCTAAAAACTGGTTTCTTAATGCCAATAATCTTTCCTCAATAAAAGATGCAAAAAGTTTTAAAAAATATTAAAATTAATCAATGATAAGACAGCGAAATTTTAAAACAGCAAGAAAACAAGTCAGTCTTGAATAAGTTAAGTAATTATGTATTCGATGGGAATGTTTTTCTGTACAAAAAAAATATCGTTCACAAATAGAAAATAAAGCAATTCAGATCATTTCTGCTTTAGCGATGTTAAAAAGGAAATCAGAGTTATTAATACAAATTTAGTTCTCATCGACTTCTTGTTCTTGTTCCTCATCGAATTCGGCATCCTCATCGGCGGTGGCCTCCTGGTATTGCTGGTATTCGGAGACCAAGTCGTTCATGTTCGACTCGGCTTCAGTGAATTCCATCTCGTCCATGCCTTCGCCGGTGTACCAATGCAAGAAAGCCTTGCGCCTGAACATAGCAGTGAACTGTTCGCTGATGCGCTTGAACAGCTCCTGGATGGCGGTGGAGTTGCCAATGAAGGTGGCAGACATCTTCAGACCACGCGGTGGGATGTCACAGACGGCAGTCTTGACGTTGTTGGGGATCCATTCGACAAAGTAGCTGCTGTTCTTGTTCTGGATGTTGAGCATCTGTTCGTCGACCTCCTTCATGGACATGCGTCCTCTGAAGACGGCGGCGACGGTGAGATAGCGGCCGTGGCGCGGGTCACAGGCGGCCATCATATTCTTGGCGTCGAACATCTGCTGGGTGAGCTCCGGAACGGTCAGCGCCCTGTATTGTTGGCTGCCGCGCGAGGTCAATGGGGCGAATCCAGGCATGAAGAAGTGCAGACGCGGGAATGGCACCATGTTGACGGCGAGCTTGCGGAGATCGGCGTTCAATTGACCGGGGAAACGCAGGCAGGTGGTGACGCCGGACATGGTGAGCGATACGAGATGGTTGAGATCGCCGTAGGTGGGTGTGGTGAGCTTAAGCGTTCTGAAGCAGATGTCATAGAGAGCTTCATTATCGATGCAGTAGGTCTCGTCGGTGTTCTCAACGAGCTGGTGAACGGAGAGGGTGGCATTGTAGGGCTCGACGACGGTGTCGGAGACCTTTGGCGACGGCACCACCGAATAGGTGTTCATGATCCTGTCGGGGTATTCCTCGCGGATCTTGGAGATGAGCAGCGTACCCATGCCGGATCCGGTGCCGCCGCCAAGCGAGTGTGTCAGTTGGAAACCCTGCAGACAGTCGCAGGATTCCGCTTCCTTCCTCACGACATCCAGCACTGAGTCGACGAGTTCAGCGCCTTCCGTGTAATGGCCCTTCGCCCAGTTGTTGCCGGCGCCCGACTGGCCGAAGACGAAGTTGTCCGGACGGAAGATCTGTCCGAACGGTCCCGAGCGGACAGAGTCCATAGTGCCCGGCTCCAAGTCGACGAGGATGGCACGAGGTACATATTTGCCGCCGGATGCCTCATTGTAATATACGTTGATCCTCTCCAGCTGGAGGTCAGAGTCGCCATGGTACGCGCCAGTTGGGTCAATGCCGTGCTCGTCGGAGATGATCTCCCAGAACTATAACACACACAAATGACAACACAGCATTAAAAAATATTCATTCCAGTGCGTTGTCGCCAAGCACATCTCGTCACCGATGAGTGATCATTTAGCAGATGGTCGGCGAAGGTCGGTTTGCAACAAGCGGCCATTGCATATGCTAATGTCTCGCACCATGACTCAAGTCACCTCTATATATAACCATTTTAAGACCGATTACGTAGGCCGGCTACCAATCCTCAATATGCGTTTAATTCAATAAAACAATTACATTTTCCTCTATCAACTAATTACAATAGCATTATGAGCATTCAAATCTTATCGAAAACAATACAACCAACGCTGTAAAAATGGACTAGCGCGAAAGTAGCACTCAATAATTGAAAGATTCTAGAACATGTGGCACACAATGGCTGCAAATGGATGAAAGGCACGCACCGAAATCGAATTCCAGCTCACATATGCTCCAAAAGGAAGTGAAAAAGTATGCAAACTAACGGTGAGATAGAAAGGACGAACAGCGATTGTGTTTGTTTGCCCCCGACTAGGCGTGTACCCGGTACCGGCGTTTGCAGGCACGTAGATGGATTAGTTCAATAAATTCTCATTCCACAGGAACTTGCGCATCGCACGGTGCTGCGCTCGAATAACGAAGGATCGCGGCACGTAGGAAGATACACGCAGCCGCAGCAACAAAAGTTTAACGAACCCGATTATAAATGGTCATGGTTCATGCAACCGCGAGCCGGAGCGAATGAAGAACCTAGTGGATGAGTTGAATATGCTTACTGCTTGCGTGTTGCATTAATTTTCAATGTGAAGTTAATATTAAATTGCATGCTATAAAAAATAATAAACAAAAGCGAAGCAATAAATGATAATGTGCTTTGTTAAAGGCTAGAGAGCCGAATAATATTAAGTGGGCCTTCATTGGCGCACCCTGTATGCGCAACAGCGAACATCTGCAGGGTGCGGTCGCCCCGTCATATTCTACCATTTCTACCTACCCGAGAGGGGTTCTATAGATTTTTGGCGGTGCTGTACTACCGACTTCCCGACCGGCGGAATACAAATTGTGTAACGGTCACAAGCCGGCTTTTTTCCACTGCATCGTATAAATTCCATCGAAAAAAAATGCCGGTTTACTAAAATAAGAACCTCGCAAATCGCAACGAGCCGTACTTAAATTTATTACAATGTTGACGATACAATCAAGATTATAACGGTTATCTTTAGCGGAGTGATAGCGTGCACTCGTGAAGTACTAATTGCAAAGTTCAATTTTAGTGAGCTACGTGGCCTACTTGTACTACTTGGAATTATTCCGGGATTAATGATAAATCAATATGATTCATTGAAAAGAACATGAATCGAAACGCCGGCATGACACCGCTGAAGATACGCTGAACAGCGAGCGTCGACAAGATGGCCGCGCGACGGTTAAAAATACGGTGGCTGGCGGTGCCGGCTGCAGGCGCACAATAATGCCGCGTGTCGCAAACCGCTGCGATGTACGCAGATAAAAGAATGAAAAAATCGTGTAATTACCTTAGCGCCGATCTGGTTACCGCACTGGCCGGCCTGGATGTGTACAATTTCCCTCATGTTGGATTTGGGTTGATTTACAAAACTACTTAATTAATATACGAACGCTTACCACGCAAGGTGTGAAGTGAAATGCGCCGCTCGGCCGGCTCCAGTCACATTTATATCCCGCCCCACCACCACTGCGCACCAGCGCCCAAGAGTCGCGCGCATTTTGGTCGCGCCGTCGCGCGCCGGGAGAGTAGGCAGCCCGGCAGCAGCGCCGGTTCACGAACACGTTGCGCCGCGCCGCGCCGGCGTGTGCGACGAACCGCGACGAAAATTCACTCCTTGTGCCTTCAATTCGAAAAAAATTACGTCCGCCATACGGCCTGCATCCGACCAAGGACCAATTTAATTTCGCCTCCAATGTCTCGACGACGTGCGCCCAGCCTAGAAGGAGGCGACAAACAATTACTAAATTGTAAATTCTAAATTACAAACGCATTGCATCTTGCGGCTCGCCTATGCGAACATCCAACATTTGAATGCGACACCAGCTACACCCTGGCGGAAGCTGTGCGTAACTAGGCTGCGATGCGCTCGCTCGTTGACGAAAAAGTCGTTACGACGCTGCGCCGAGGCCTCCGAGCAACAACGATCCGCCAATTTCACCCAATCACTTGCAAGGGCTGAAGGAGTACGTTTGAATTTGAATCTGGAGCATGCGCGAACGTAATACATTTTAACGGCTTTGCAGTAACGCAACAGTTTTCTAACCTAACCGATTCATACTGGATTTAGGATGGACCGTTTGTTATGATTCCAAGATTCCATGATTCCAACACCAACAAGTAATGCTACTACCATTGTCTATACACACCAAAGCAAGCAACAGTAAGCAGATAACTAATTATTGATGCAGTCGGATCGATGCATTCCTAATTCTTTAAATGTATGTACATATTCTAAACGTCCAAGAAGTGTTCTTGGAAAATTATCTATAATTCATACGCATCGATTTTATTCGCAACCTGTTTCTCTTTCTCATTTGATACAAATACATTACGTCTAGTCTGGTCTTGCGTTGGTTGGTGTCAGATATTGATTTAAATTCGAGTTTCGAGGTTTCAGTCCCATACAGCTTACATTTCCTTTTATAGCAATGTTAATTTTATATTCATTTTAATGGCAATTCGTACTTGTAGTTCATAACAATCGTAACAATACCGACATTACATTTTGCTTATTTCATCACCGCCTCATCAGTACTTGCTGTTCAAACATTAGTTTTGCGTACAAAGCGATCTTGCCGAACTTGAATGCTGAATGGTGTCTTGTTTTCATCTCGTGAACCTCATTTGGAAAGCTGACGATACTGGCAATTGTTTACACCCACGAATGCACCACTTGACGAAAGAAACCCGCACAAGGCACAACCAAAGCAATTACAATTAACTGATTAAATCAGGTCAGCATGCGCTGCACATCGAAGCGCTTAGCACAATTCGCTGTTCGCCGTAATTGAATGTTACGGCACAAGCGCACAAGCATATGCAGAAAAAATACAATTCAGAATTAACAGAATTAGTCAATTTGTAGTTACCCAGTGCAAAATTAAATTGAAGTAGTGCACGTATGCAAAATGAACACAAAACCTAGAATTTTCGTCATTGCCACCCCGTGATGAGTGGTCCGGTTCTGTGATTCTGCATCGCCATTTCAATTCCTTTTGGACGAGATCACCAAACCACTACGCCTCTTCACCATTCAGTGGCAATAAATTAATTAATAATATTCACGTAGTCGTTGCCGGTTGGCCTTTGCGCAGCAGCGCAGCATAAGCAACGAATGTTTCCAATTTCAACATGGCAATTAAAGTTGAAGAATCAAACAAGGATTTTATGAATGAAACATATGAATGTAACTGATGTTACTGCCATACTGGCAACATGATAAATGTTTCGGTTGGTTCACCTCGATCTCGATATATCTATTTGCATTTTTATTCCTTTTTTTACTAATTACTACATCGAACGTCTTTATTATTTAATTATTATTATACATTCGTGCCTAATAGGAGGGGCTTAAGTGCACTGTGCAGAGGTGTTGAACGTTGTTGGTTCAGGTTGTGCCGTTGTGCGTTGTTATTGCACTTAACCTTCACCAGCGTATCTAGCGATACAGTTTTGCACTTCGCTACATCGCCACACATTTACAAGACCATGTATGTATGAATGTACGTACATATGCCACTCAATGACGAGAATGTATGCGTCGAAATCGCGTGGGAAGACGACTCGATGACTTGAAGACTCGTAGTCGGTTCGGTTCATTCAAATGGTTGATTCATTGTGGATTGTGCCAACCTTAGGAAAAGAAATGCCTACGTATTGCACTAACTAAACCTACATCATACAGAGAGATTCTGTAATTGAGGAATTCCTCTGGATGTTTTATACTAGTGGCATTGAGAAAGTTTCATTTTCAACTATGTTTCTTATAACCATGATTTATTTAAATTTATAGTATAAATAAAATTTTCTTATTGACATTTTTCATCCTTTAGCAAAATCCTACGAGGAATTTAATTAAAAATTACATTTTTAAAGACAAAGTTTAAAACTAGACTAAACAACGTTGCTTAATCTAATTTTCCGTGAATGTTCCATTAATTATCAACAACAACCTTTGGTTCGTTAATAATTTAATTTTTCACTAGTCTAGGTACTGACTTTTGAAAAATCAAGTCAAGTCAAAATGTATTCTATCGACCCATGGTTTTCAATTAAAAATGATGACCTGTACAAGTTGTCTTGAAACAATGTTGCCAAATTAAGGTATTTTGAGCGTTTTAACTTCCTTCGATAGAATTTAATGAAATTTTGCAGTCGTATTAATTAGACAATTTTAAGAAAATTATTTTAATACAAAAAAAATTTCACCGTCCTTAAACGAAGATAATTTACACAAATTTAACATGTAAAGGATAAGGAAAATATGTTTATGGGGTATATTTCTAAAACGGCTCGATAGAAATTATTTAAATTTTCGGGAGATGTAACTATGTGCAATATGTATGTGCATTCAAA
>JARJDQ010024973.1:0-27121 GCA_030264215.1 Geostiba sp. GC000077
CATCGTCAGAGCACACTATTCTATGCATATTTATTCGCCAAACAACCAGAGAACGCAATATCGCATACAAATTTTAAGCTGTAAAATTTTTTTCAAAGAGGTATATCTCCAGAACCATTGAGTATTGAACCTTCGTGTATCGGACTTTTCGTCTTGTTTTGATGTCCTCTATCACTCACCAACCTCTGTAAAGTTTTTTTTATTAACACCCTGTAGTTCATTTAAAATATACTATGTTCTGTTATTCTTTACTCTCAGTATATGCGTATGTGTTACGAAAACATATTTCCTTTTTTTGATACGGATTAATGCGACGCATTTAAGGCTCAAATATGTATTTACATTTTTATCTTGCTTGAATAATCTCATTTAATGCAGTGCAGTATTTCATTTCGTTTTCGTTCAGACAACCAAAAATGCACTCTGTTGCCCACCAGGCTTTGGTATATTTTCGATTCGTGTAATATCCGATTCACGCTATGAATCTAAATTAGTTATCTATCAGGCTCAGGCTTTGAAGCAGTCCCAGTCAGAAAAAAAATAAACGCGCATGTTCTAACAAAGTATAATCTTTACCAATATTTCCCAAGTACATATACGTGCTCAAATAATGCGTGAGTTGTAAGTAGTATTTATCGCGACATGACTGCTTAATAGCTGATGCTGCCAAGTTGAGTGATGTTGGATAAACCGCTAATTCAAGTTGCACATTCTAATGAACATGTTTGGCATTTCCTCTGTATTAGAATCTTTTATAATGTAAAGTTAGTTTTTCACGTCACTTCGTGTTTATTTTATTTTTTAGTACTATTTTAATCTTCAATACTTAATGCAGATTTAATCATTTCGATGACGAAAAACAAAAGTGGCAAAACATAACTAATTCGCACCTGCAGACTTTATTTATTTATTATTACCGTGTAATGTGCACATTTATAAAGTTTTGTTCCGCTGTTATTCAATGTCGCACATTCAATACGTATCGTGGGTTTTACCAGATTACATGTGCCATGCAATAATTAAATAATTTATGTAATACGTGTGTATTTTGACCTAACGACTGGTTCACGTGACATGCACACATTTATTCAATTTTAGATTTGATGTACGTTTGATAACGCGAAAATAAAGCATTTCCAGGAGAAAAGTTACAAGCGATATACCTAGTCCAACCGACCAGATTATAAATGTGCCAGCCAAATCGCGCATTTGCATCGGCTGCGCATTGGCATTCCCTTTGTCCGACGTTTGTAGATAGCGTTGAATTAATAAGTCTGTCCCTTCAAAAGTCTAGAATCACAAACTTTAATTATAAATTCAAAGTAACGAGGAATCACATACATCAAGTTCCCAACGAATTGCAAAGCCGTGTTGCAATGTATGCGACCAGTATTGGTTAATTGACGGAAGCAGAATCGAATTTCTTCGTACGAAGAATGCAGTGTATTGCCCACGAATTAGATGGTCTTTAATGATTCGAAAATAATTCAAATTTTCAAGGGTAAAGTAATCGAATATGGTGTAATATTCTAAAATTAAAGAAAACACAATCATCAACTAATCGCGAATTGTAGAGAAGGATTAGGTTCGTGACTTTACTACTATTCGAAGATTGATTGATGGCAAAACCGAAACTTTTTGGTCCTTTGGCATTCATCATTCCGACGATTGCCAGATCATTGCTGGTATTGCGAAAAGTTTGATATAAAATTGCCAATGGATTCTAAAATATAACAGAGATTAAAGATATCAATATCAAATTCATATTCAAGCGGAAATTCTCTACCGTTGTAACCGTTTCTAAACTTTTAATTTCATCATAATATTTGGTATACCATGAAATCTTACTTCGTGCCATATCTTCAAGTGTGTTGATTTCATCTTTATAACTAGAAAAATATATGTATGTTGATAATCAGTGTACTTTATGTTGTTATGTTGCGTCCTGAAACGTTCTTACAATGGTACCGTGTTGAAACTTGCCAGTTTGGAAGTGAAATATGTATGAATAATAATCATTAGCGATAAAAGAGTTCCCAGGAGCAGACGGTCTTTGTTTTTCATGAATGATTGTTGTGGTTGGCCACCAAATATTCTAAACACCATGAAATAGATGGAATCATCTGTGTTCCTCTTGTCCTTTGGAAGTCTGCGAATTTTTCTATAACATTTTTTATCGATTAATTTAAGATCAATTATTTTCCAACTAAACTTACAATATCAAGCTAAAAGCAAATACTAAAACAATGTAACTGAAAGCCATTACCAACCACGTGTCGGTATTTAGTATGTAGACCACTGTCCACTCATTTATCGCTCTGCAAAGCAACATTAAATGCATTTATTTATTTAAACAAAGAATGAAATGTAATTTTTACCTTGGTTTAGGAACGATACAAGTTAAACTAATTTCTGACATCGGATAACTGAATGCACCGAAAGATCTTCGCGCTGGTTGCATGTACAATCCATCTATCAATAAACAAGGATTTTCTAAATGTGTTCAGTTTAACAATAATTAAAGCAACTCACATGATATTAAATCAATTTGATCGTTAATCATTAATTTGGTAAAACCTGTGGCGGTTTTGTTTGGATGCAATAATCCGAGTCGATATTCTCTTTTATCAAAGCGTAATGTGTAATTGTACTTCGTGACATACTCCAGAAGAAACTTGGTTTCCAATCCACGCATCTTCACAGGATCAGAAAGTGGCACATATTTTGCTGCGCCAATATTTAATATTCGTCCGTGGACATTCGACAGCTTATCGGGAAACAGAATTGCATTGTACAGAAATGTATGATTGGCAAAAAAGACGTCTAGAAGTTGAGGTTGCCCATGATCTTCGGTTCCAATGTATGTGTGAGTGTGCAATTCACATTTATCCTGGTACTCCTTCAATACTAGCAAATCCGCGACAAAATAAAGTGCAGAACTTTCAAAGAACTTGTCGTAGAGTGCGTGCTGATCTTGAGTGAAGTGAATTATATACTTGCGTTCTTCCATGCCATCGCCGTAAAGGCGGAGAAAGGTTTCATACTTTTCAAAGGTGTCACGTGGGTCGGACGAAGAAATGATTATGTTGGGACATTGATCCCATATGCCAACATCTTCAGGTGAGAGCGTTTTATCCGGCGATAATACAGTATGCAACAGTATTGGATTGGTTGCATCTCTTACATCATTTGATATGTGCAATAAACATTCGTATGATTTTATGTCACTGTAATTTAACACTACAGAGAAGAGAAACTGCATAAACATAATGTAATAATACTTTTATTTGAGGGTGCACAAGAAAAGTTGAATCACATCTAGAACAGAAAGCTTCTTTATGCACCTTTATGTACATTTTCCTGGTAATAATGATAATGGAAAACTTAGTTTATCAGAGAAGAAAAATGGACAGCCAGTTCCATCATTTATGAAGTACTAAGCGCATTTTAATGGAATCATAAAAATACAATCAGATTGAATTATTTAGAACTACAAATTTTGCGTGCACCTTTATTTTACACGTTCTTTACGTCAGTTATGTTTATGGCACATGAACATGCGAGGGTTGGTTTATTTTATCTATGCCATAAATAATTTCCCTTCTAGAAATGCTTAGAAATGCTTACAATGTTCAACAAATCAATAGATTGATTAATAATCATTCTTGTTTGGGGGGGTGTTAATAATAGAATATAATCGGACGTATATTAATTAGAAATTAATGTAAACAAATATTCGATATTAATCAACATTATTACAGCTTCATGCTAGCTACTTAATTATGGTATTATGTATGAATGGAGAAATTGGGCAATCTGACGAAAACTATAGGACGGAGCTTCTCTAACGTTTACATGAGGACGAGTGCCATATTCTAACAAGTATCCACCCTCCCAATGATTCTTCAGTCGCATCGCTAACGCCATGAAGTAGTCAATTTTATGCTCCTCAGCAAGTGTGTACATTTTCTTTACTTTCTTCATAGCCTCCCGCCTCCTATTCTTCAACATTAAATACCAAGCTCGTAACCCGAGATAAGCTGGTTTATACATAAGATTATGCTCCACTGCTTCCTTTATCAGTTGAAATAGTATTTTAATTTTATTCTTCCACTGATCCTCGTCGATGCCCTCATTCATTCGAATGCTCCGTACTAAGTTTAGTAAATATCCTTCCATCTGTAATATCATTAATCTCATAAATTTACAACTGCTGCGCACAGATCCTTTGAAATCCATGCGCACTTCCCATTCGCCTGCACGCTCAACTCGATTACACCTTAACAAGTAGATATGTATCAATAGTTTGAAGGCCCTTTCGCTGCGCGTTATTGGACGTGTACTGTTTTGGAAGTATGCCCTAGCGAATGCTTCAACCTCTTCAAAGTTCACCACATGGAATCCAGTGTAGACGTAGCAGTACATACTCATAAGATAATAATACAACGAGTTGTAATGATGCGATGTGCTTAGGTATCGTTTTAGCATTGCCATCATATCAACGAAATGCCGAAAGGACAGGTTAAACAAATTCAGCTCACAGAGCAAGAGCAATACTGCCGGATTCATCTGGAGCACTTTGGAATGATCAGACAAGTGGCAAAATCGGTACCCAAGTGATATTGACTCTTCCAAATTGCCTTTTGCTATGGTCAACTCAATCACAATATAAAGCATGTCAAATAACATATGGAAGTAGAATGTATCATTCTGTGCATAGGTCTCTTGAAATTCGCGCACGAGATACTTCTGCAATCTCTCACAACTGTGATTGTCCCCGTAAAGACTATAGATTCTGATTGCCTCGCAATATGTATCCAGTAACACCCCAATGTTCTTGTTCTGTTCCCGTAGCAAATAAATACCACATCTACAACAGTCATGGGCTATACTCAAATTGTTCTCTAAGGAAAATACTTTTGCGCAGATGAAAAGGGCATTGCCCAGTTCCCATCCAAACGCATCCTTAGTCACACTGTACGATCGTGATCTCCTAAACGGAATATGACGCCTGCGCAATAAAAATCGGAAATGTTTAAACGTGAATGCTACCAATGGCACATTGTATTGCCTCAACGCCAGCATAATATTGCCCTTCGCAGTAGCGACATCCTTCATTTTCAAATTACAAATGGCCAACCCAACCGATGCCTTGCCAACGTGATACTTGCGGAACATCGGGCTCAGGGTATCATGTTTTAAGCCGCAGTTTACTAAAGTCAACTCGCGAGTTTCATGCAATGTCTTAATTCCCCCTGCAATGTCGCGCATGCATATTTGGATCAAGCCGAATTTTAATTTGTAGAAAATCATCTTTCCATTTTCGTTTGCTTGATTCGCATGCCGAATCAAATCTCTATAAATGACGTGCAACATTTCAATGCAATGGCATTGTGCATAATTGAAGTGCCGTCTCACGGGAATATACTTTAAGTCAAGCACACGAGAAAATTTGATAAGTGGTTTTGCTTCATCTTTGGGAAGGTTCACTACCTTATTTGCGATGACGTGTTCATAGATGACTGGTTTCATATTTTCATAGCTATTCTTTGCATATTCATAGTAGTTTTGTGGTATTGAGGGATCTTGGCAAAATTCCAGAAACTGATGGTAATGCCCAAAGAAAGCATAATAGTTCGCCGGGTTGCGCATGCAACTTGGACAAATGTGATCCATTTTCTCCAAGACTTCACCACATAACACATGCAACTCGTGGCGATGATTTTCTGCCAGTCGTTTATAGGCTACATCTTTGAGATATTCGTTTCGAAATTGCATCAATTTACAATAGGCATATTTAGGGTGGGGATGTGGTTCATTATAAAATTGGGCTTCAAAGTGACACCCACAACATATTACAGATGGATTGAATTGCTTCTGCTGTATGACCATGGATGCACATTGAAAGACTTTTTCCTCAAAGAGCACTTTTATTCCCAATGCCAAATCGGATTCATCGGGTAAATACATTGTAAGCCTTAGCAGTTGCCTTCCAAACTGTGAGCCAATCACTGACGCACTCTTCAGGATAAGCTGCAAAAAGGCTGGCAGCGAGTTGAAGACATCAGTGTACATCGTATCCATCGACATCTTTTGGGCAATAATTTTGTCTGGCAATATGTCAATAATGGTGAAAATGGTCTCGATTTTTCTTGTTTCGTTGATATTCTCGTAGTAATGCGTGGTGGTATCAATATAGTCCCTAGCAGAGAAATGCACATCAACTGAACCATTGTTGACCATGCGTAGGAGCATGCATTCAACGTTGCCAGGATTTCCGCGGCATGTTGCCGTTAGCAGGTGGATCAAGTGATGGGACACAGCCTGAGCCTGCATCATTGAGCACGCCAGCGGAGCTATGAACCGATCTTTCAACGGAAGTAATTCTTTCACCCGAATCTCGCGAATATATTGCAATCGGCGCATCAATGCCATCGGGAGTATACTTGGACTGCACGCTATTACCAACCGTAGTTGAGGTGCGGGAAAAGTCAATTCAATTATTTCCCAACTTTGCACATCTATAAAGTGAAAGTCGTCAATAAAAATCACGATCGTTTTCGTTGTATAAGCGACCAAGTCTCGAAAACGATTCAATGTACGATACTTTTGAATGGCAATGTCTTCATCTGTGTTGTCTGCGCGGCTGACAAAGTCGATAAGATCTCGGGGCAAATCTAAGAAGTGTTGTATATCCGGAGTGATTAAGTACGCTCTATCGTAGATTTGACGGTAGATTTCTGATATACAATAATACGGACGTTTAAACATGTCCAACAGGGTCACGAACGCAACAGTGCAATTATGCTGCTGCGCCTTTTCGTTTAAATGTGTCAAAAGCATAGTTTTCCCAAGCTTTTCAGAGGAATGCAGAGAGATGCCACTGAAGCCAACTGTTTCGGGATTCTGTATCATGGCTACGACCAGATTAAAATCGGCTGTGCGGTCAATTAACGGAAACAAACCTTCTACTACTTCTTTGGTATCAAAACCTTCATCGAATTCTATAATGGCATCTTCATCTTCCTCTTGGAACAATTTAAAATAAAACGCAGATAGTTTGGCGTTGTTAAATACTTTCAAGTCGCACAACACTTTATTCCCACTCATAATTGCGAGTCGGCGAGCTTGTATAATTGGCCGGCCTATTATTGAATACTCTCTTCGCAGAGGGTGGCCAATGGCAGAGCAAAAAACATTCCCAACAGAAACACCTGCGGATACTTCTAGGACGTCTTTCTTCAATTCCAGCAGTCTCTTTAATTTGCGTGCCAATTGGAGTGCCAATGCAGCTTCATTCTCGCGATTTCCCACCAGCAAACCGAAAATAATTCTGATCATTATTGCAGCATCGGTTACATAAATGTGTTGCACAACGCATTGCAATGTTCGGCATTCATTCACAACTATTGTGAAGATGTTCTCCACAACGTCCAGTAATTTTACGGCTGATTCTATTTTTGCGAAAATTTTCAAATACAAGCAGGTCGTGTCCCTCATTTCAGTAAGAAAATCACCCGGCTGACTATCACATAAATGTTCAAAGACGACTTCGTTTTGTAGCGGTCTCATTTCCTCTACGCTCCAATACCGCACCGTCTTTGAAATCTCTTCTCGTGGGGGTAGTTTTTTGATAAACTGCGTGTGCATTTTAATATTAGTCAATAATCGTGAGGATAGTAGCTGATTTTTCATAGCATCTCGTTGCTCATAATGCACTTTCACCAGACGACCAATCTTCAAATATTTCTCATCGAAATAAGATTTGAGGTCCACCTCTCTCGAAGAGTATGATATTTTCTTCACAATCACATAACCATCAATTTCGTCCCCAACTGTGTATCGTTCTTTCGTTAAATGAGGGTACGAATTTACACCCAGGACAACAGCATTGAAACATGCCGCTGCCATTAACGAACGCATGGATTTGAAGGCATCTCCAGTAAATACCGGTCGTTTCACATAATGATTGCCATAGATGCCGTACGACACGTTGCCGCAGGTTATGACGGTTTTCAATTTTAATGTTATCTGCACATCGGTGTTGTAAGCTCCTAGAAGGTTTTGCAAAACATCCGCGCATACAATTGCCGTGTGAATAATCTCGTTAATTGCTCCATCGGGCGGACACTTCCACATTGTGACACAGTTGTTGCAAATTATTTCGATCACATCGCCGCCATAAAAACGAAGAACTTCGATGATTGCTCCCAGGTAGGCGTTTAGGTTAACACACAATATATAGAGCTCACTAGTGGCACCAGTGAAGTGTCTATCGATGAGTTCGATGATTCCGGAAACATCAATGCATAATAGAATCCCGACGAAATGATGGGACAAGCGCATTTGATTGGCAGATCCGTGAAATCGTAGAATTTCGTCGGGCAAGAACGAAGCAAATTGGTGCAATGTTCGCTTGGCTTGCACATACTCAATCTGTGTCAGCAACTCTTGCTCGGTAACCAGCGCAGATTTGTCTAGTTTTGAAAATTTTATCGTATGATGTTTCACTTTCGACATTTTCAACTGCAATGACTCTGCTGTAAGTAATTAAAGATATGTCAACAACAAACATATACGCTAGTTGTCATTAAAATTTATTCTGGTGACAGAGCCAACTACTAATAATTAGTAATACAATTTTGCAAGTATTAAGATAATGTTGGATAAGGAAGCAACACTTGAATCCATTGGTCTTCATTGAAATACTTAACATCTTCCAATTCAACAAAGATGCGAGTTTTGTAATTAGCCAAGTAAGATGAACCACCCCAATAATTACGTAGTTTACGCACAAAGCAATAAAAATACGTGTTTCCTTGCTTCCGACTATACTTTTCAGCTTGGCGCAAATTACTTTTGGCCTTCCTTTTCTCACCACGAAGTTTATGCTTCCACGCCAACAAGCAATGTAAGCGAGGATAAAAAACAGGCATGAGCTTGACTGCATGTTTCGCTAATTTGAAGTGTTCATCCAACGTTACCTGAAGCGTCGAAGAACTGAGGCTATTTTTGATTCGGTACCACATGTCGAAAATCCCAGCTTCAACTATGTTTAGCAAAATGCGGAATACGATAGGTCTATTCACATTGTTGACATTAAAAGTACACATTGGTTTATATTTATCTGCTGCTATATAAGACTCTGCTTTCATCAAGTGCAAGTGCGTCAATGATAACAGATAGTTTTTCTGCCAATCTTTTTGGATCACATCTGTTGAAGTCAAACATCCATGAATTTCTCTCATTAGCGAGTCAATAGTAAGAAATGAGTACCCAGTAAGCAAAGTAACTTCTAGCGCATTGGAATAATACCAAATTTGTGCCGTTTCGGGAATATTGTTGTAAAAAAGCTTCATAAGATCAATGAATTCCTTGAATCGCATTGTGTACGTAAACAGCAAACTGATCCAAATTAATACATCATAGTTTGTGGCATACACATATAATTTCAATGTTGTATCTATGATTCTGTAGCAGATTGTAATCGCAGGTTGGAATTTCCCGCTAGTTACTCTTAGTTCAAAGTCGACTGTCATGAGCATCATCAAATGCTTGCCATAGTATGCACGGTTGTTGCAGTAATTTAAGAGCACCTCTTTGGTGACATATTTTTGCAACTTTTCGCAAATGTGTTTGTCCGAACCATATCGGTAAAACTCCATTACATTGCAGTACATTTCAAATAGCATTGGAATGCGTTCGTTCATCTGACTGAGAAGCCAAATACTGTATTTCGCACAACTTTTGGCCATTGCCAACTTGCCTTCCGTTGAATAAATTCTCGCACACACAATAAAACACATGCCAATTTCCCAGCGCATCCAGGACTTTTTCATGAATTGTTTGTGTCGGCATCTGCTGTTTACCAAATAAGACTTTTTCAAGAAGCACTGAAAGTGTTGATATCTAAACGCAACTGAGGGTACATTGTACTGTCGCATTGCCAGTGCCATTTGTGTTTTCGCCGGGCTCACTTTGCGAAGCTGAATCAGAGCCGACGCTATTACCATTGAGATTCTCCCCACGTTGAACTTACGATAGTTGGGCGATATTTCACATTTTGGCGAATTCATATTAACCATGCACAGCTCGAGGGCTTCGCGCAGGGTAGCCATTCCAAGCATAACATCGTCACTCATAATCAGCAGGCCACCATATACTGAATAGTAAAGAATTTGCTTGCCCAAGTGTTTCGCACAATTGCTATGATAAATTAATTTCTCATAGACGAATAAGAGCATATCCAAACAGGTGCACCGCGTCTGATCGAAGGGAAGTCGAATTGGATATGCATAAGTGCAGCCGAATCTAACTTTTTCATGTACGAAGCAAAGTTTCCTTCTAACACAGTCCTTTATATGCTCGGTAGATTCTGGTGAGCATTCAGTCATCTGCAGATCATTGCCAGAACAATAATCGACAGTATCTTTATACTTGGGAACCGCGACAAAACCGTTAAGTGGATCCCGAAGACACATTGGGCAGCAATGCGAGGAGTTCTCTAGAACTTCGGTACAAAGCAAATGCAAGTCCTTCTTCTTATTGGAAGGAATCATATCGTATGTAATCACTCTTAAAGTTTCATGCTTAAAATGCAACAATTTGCAATGCAAGTATCGCTCGTTTTTGGGAATAGCTGATTCTTCTTTGTAGGTCATATAGCAACGGCAAGAATATTTAGCACACGGAATTGCATTACCATGTACAAAGACTGATCCGCATTCAAACACATGCTCGCGAAACATGGTTTTAATGCTTTTGAGCAATTCATCTTTGTCCGGCGAGTACAAAGCGATGTGTAGCAAGTCTCGGCTAAACAATGTGCCCAATATTGAAGCGGCCTGCAAGACCGCTTGGTCAAACGACGACAGAGAGTAGTAAAATTCCTTAGTGATCGATACTAAGTTGCACTTGTCTGTTAGTTCATCATCAAAAACATCGTAGGAACTTGAAACCATTACGGTTATTTCATTTGGCATTGTAGCTAATATTTCGTGATGAATGGGGACAAATTCAGGCGTTAATTCACTTTTCGGTATGTAGTCCATGATATATTGTTGACAATCAATAAGGTATGTCAAGCAACACTGTACATGTCCAGGATTACCCTTGCAAATGGATGTTACAATTTGCGATATCCTTCTCTCCAACGCACCCACTCCGATTTTATTACACGCAATAGTGTTTATCCAGTAGTCGGACATTGGCGTCATATGAATCCATTTCAAATGATCATTCGCTTGCATTCTATCTTTTACTTTACAAATGCCAATGCTAAAATCAGCGGAAGCAAATAATCGCAACTTACATGCTTCCAGTAATTTTTCTAGAACACCCCAGCTCTGCGCATCAATATAGTGAATGTACTTGATGACAATCACTGGCACGCGATCGCTTCCAAAGTCAATCATGTCTTTCAAATGCTTAAACATTCGATAACACATTGGCATGTCGTAACCATCGTCATATGCATGTTGGTGCCGGTCCATCAACTCAGTGGGAAATTTGTAAAAGTCGGGCATGTCTTTGTAAGCTTCGCTATTTATCTTATAAAATTGATCATAGACGTGTCGCATGGAAGCATATGGCGCATGGAACGATTTGTGCAGCACCAACGATACCACGCTAAAATTCTTAGAGTTCGCAAGACGGTTTATTATACAGTGCAGCATGAATGTTTTGCCAATGTTCTGTGCACCCTCCAGAATCACACCCTGCGAACCGGATGCATGACTTTGAAGCACTTCGAGCATGATGTTGAGTTCTTTTTCTCTGCCGAATAGCTCATAGATGTCATCTTCTGGGTTTCGTTCATTTCGAATTTCCATTCCAACCTCACTGTATTCCAACAATTGGCCGGTATCAAAGCCGACATTGCACCTTCGTTTTTGAAGACAACGAAAGAAGTAAGACGAGACCTTCGAGAACTTGAATGTTTTATAATCACATATCACTTTACCCTTATGGCGTTCCATCAGCTTAAATCCTCTATTCAGCACAGAACCGAGTGCGACATATTCGCGCCGGAATGGATGTCCCACAACTCCACAATATAGAAAGCCCTGGAAGATGCCTACGGATGTATTATCAATTCCTGGTATATCTTGAAAGTGCCGATTCATTTTATATCCTGTCTCCAATGCGCGTTTGCTCTCGATATCTTGCCGAATGCCTTCAATACCCCTCATTACGATTATCTTGATTTCTGTCGTTACCTCGAACAAGTGTATAAATGCAGTAGTGCCTTGAATAGACTTGCTTACTTCATTATATACAAACTTAATGAATCCATCGCTCATGCTTTCGATGGTATTAGGTTTTATACATATCATTTGTGATGTCACCGTCGACATGGCTGTTAAATACTCGACCGGTTGATGTTTGTCAATATGTCTCTGCACTGTATGGTAGACAAACGAACGAATTTCTGACAAATCGCATACGCGCAACGCTTCTTTTACTGCTTGTCGAGGAAGAATTTTTCGCATGAAGGCGTGTGTTAATTTAATGGACGTTTCTGTTGGATTATTTTGATGATTATTGTGCAAAACCCGCATAAACTCGAGGTGCCCATCAATTAGTTCGCGCACTTCGAGTTCTTTGACACTAAATGCTTCGTTGATGTCGTGTTCATTAGATCTGTATGCGATATTTCCATTCTGAAATAATTTATATAATATTAGGAGAGTTGGTAACATTTTGGAAAATACTGAATTACCAAAAGCTTCACTATTGTGTCGCTAACTACCTCCACATGGTACCGATCTGGAATCATGTAGGCCCATGCTTTTGCAGATATTAATATTTCACCAGGCTTTACAACACTAGCTAACTTGTATATAGCTTCCATTGGGGCGCCTCGGAAGATCAGTAATTTATTGGTCGAACCATGACAGGTACCATAAATATTGCCGCAGGCAATAGACATTTTCAAATCCATCTTGTGTGGGATAAATGTATCAAAATTGCGCAATACATTTTTGATAATACAAGCGCACATTACTACCGAGTGTAACGCTTCATACAGGGTTTCTTCCGGTTGAAGCTTCCACATATTCAGGCATCTATCACCGTAAATCTTCAACACGTCCCCACCCCAATACGATACAGTTTCAATTATAGCACTCAGGTAAGCATTGAGTGTGAAGGTCAGCTTGTAGATTCCACCGTCATGCAACTTCATATATTTCTCGATTAATCGGAGCAATCCCGTGATTTGAATGTCGAGTAACACGCTCACGAAAGGCATATTTTCCATTTCATCGATATTTTCGACTAAAACGTAATTTGGACAAAAGCTAAAAATCAATTCCATTTTTTGCCTGATGGCAGCTTGCTCTCTCCGCTTCACGGCCAAGCGCTCCTCGGCTTTTTGATCGTCGAGTTCTCGAGTAGTAAATCTAATTCTCGTGGCCATTATTGTAAAAGTCTTGCACGTACAAAAGCAACCAAAGTGATATTGTTCGGGATATCTTTATTGAAAATGATACATCAACGGGATTAAAAACGTCAACTTGTTTGTTTTGACGCTATTTTAAACGCCTTCTTGGGAAGATTTGTAGGTTTCTAAGCTGCCACGTATTACAGATATGGGTTTCTTTGCTGGTGACCCATTTGAACTTGAACTGCCAGATTTAATACCGTAACCTCCTCCACCAGGCGTATTAAGAGAAAACACATCCTGTAAACAATATATCTTGTAGAACAGAGCAATTATTATAGTTCATACTAATACCCCTGGGTTCATTTCAATAGTATTCTTTGGTCCAAGATTAATAACTCGTCCATCAACGCGCTTCACCAAGTTTAGCCCTCGCTGTCCATGCTCCCCACCATTTAAACCGTATGGCACAGTTACACGACGTTCGCTCAAGATCGACAATGTGATTGGGGCTCTAAAGCATATTTCTCTGATAACACCATCTCCGCCCTTGAATTGACCTTCTCCACCACTCTCAGGGCGTAGCATAAACTTTCTTATGTATACTGGATATCTGCGTTCAATGATTTCAATATCGGTTATGCGAGTGTTGGTCATATGAGTATGCACTCCCGACATTCCATGCCAGGTAGGACCCTAAAAATCAAAAGAATATAAATATATTTTAATGTTAACCTTATGAAGTAGGATTTTACAGCTCCGCTTCCACCAGCAACTGTCTCATAGTTTCCAAAAGTATCGTTGCCAAAAGTCACATTATTCATACATCCTTGTGATGCAGCAACAGCTCCAAATGCTTTCAGAATAACATCCACTACACGTTGCGATGTAGTGACATTGCCTCCAACCACTGCTGCACCTTCACTTGGATCTAGAAGTGATTGTTCAGGAACAATTACTTGTATTGGTGCTAGGCATCCCTGATTCAGTGGAACATCATGTCCAACCATGCACCTCAAACAGTAGATTAAAGCCGATAGTGTGATGGCTTTGGGTGCATTGCAATTCCCATGGACTTCTACGCCGGTGCCGGTAAAATCACATACTGCACTACCTTCCTTCTCATTCAGCGTTACTTTCAAACATATTCGTGATCCATCGTCCATCATATCCGAGGCCTCCAACACATTGGTGTTGTGTATTTCTTGTGTTTTCTTAGCAACAGTTCTAAGCATATCCCTCACCGCCAATTCAGCATTGGCTTGAATGTGTGACATGTATGCCTGGACCACATCCAAACCATACTTATCAATCAACTCCCCGACGAGTTGAATGCCCTTCCGGTTTGCTGCGACTTGTGCGCGGACGTCACTTAAGTTATCACTCAAGTTACGACCACCGGCCTTTCGCAGCACGTCGAGGAACGCTTCCTCTTGAAACTTGTTCTGTTTAACCAGGAGGAAACTAATAAAAGCGGCGCCCTCGTCCAGTAGGGATTTGGAATGCGGTGGCATTGAGCCAGGTGTTATGCCGCCAATATCCGCATGGTGACCGCGACTTGCCACGAAGAATATTGGCTTGGACTTGTCTCTAGAAAAATAACATAGTTAACAACGACATTTTAAAACTCCTCTGGCCATGTAGAACTGATATGACTTACTTGTGAAAGACTGGCGTAACAACAGTAAAGTCGGGTAGATGTGCCCCTCCTGCTTTTGGATGGTTCGTTAGAATCACGTCACCTTCAGATATAACTTCGCGGTGCCGGAGCTGAAATTGAACGGCCTCTTGCATACTGCCCAAATGGACAGGTATATGTGGTGCATTTGACACTAGACCACCATCATCCCCAAAGAGCGCACAAGAAAAATCCAGTCGTTCTTTGATATTCGTTGATAACGACGTCCTTTGCAGAACTCTCCCCATTTGTTCAGCAATGCTCATAAACCTATGTCCAAAAATACTAAGCTGAATATTGTCCAAATCAGTACCAATAGTTTGAAAGGTTCCATCTCCGATACTAATTTTTACGTCACCATATCTAGTGATGGCTGCTGAACAATCAGGCAAAACGACAATAGTACTCAAATCATTCATAATAATAGCTGGTCCAACGATAACCTGCCCTGCCATTAAATCAACCAACATATAAACGTTGGTTTCTTGATACCCTCCTTCAAAATACACTCTGTGGGTTTGTCTCGGCTTTGGAGGTTCGCTTGATTCTTCTATTGGCGTCTCTTTGGACATTATACTTTTCCCAATGCCTCTAACACGGACATCGTCAACATATACATCGCGTTTATCCAGCGTAAAACCGAATTCAGTTTGATACCGATTTAGAAATACGTCCATAAAGTCGCCGAACTTGGTTCCCTGCTTTGCTGGGTTCGCCTGGCACATCAATCCAAAATCCGTTCCATGGTATCGTAGATGTAGGTAATGCTCAAGTTCAATTTGCTCTTCTTGAAATCCCTGATTTCTTAGGTCGACGCGACAATCATCTCCCAATTTCTCCAACCTTGTTTCCAGAAAATCATATTCGCTCGGCGTGTATACTTTTGCACAGGGTTCTTGTTTTTCACTCACTACATCAGCTAGGGCAATTCCAAATGCTGACAAAATACCGGCGTATTTATGAATTAGTACTGTCTTCATTCCTAAAGATTTAGCAATCGCACACGCATGTTGACCTCCAGCACCTCCAAAGCACGCCAACGCATGACGCGATGTATCGTGTCCTTTGGCTTGAGTCAGGGCACGAATTGGCCGACACATAGTCTCATTTGCAACGGTAATGAAACCCAGGGCGACTTCCTCGATTGTACGATCCGTATTTTGATCTTGGTTAATTTCGGCGGTCAATTTTTCGAATTTAGCTTTGGTGGCAGTATAATCCAAAGGTTGATCTTCATTTTCTCCAAATATTTTTGGAAAGAAATCAGGTAATAAGCGGCCCAGTACTAAATTCGCGTCGGTTATAGCCAATGAGCCGTTTTTACCATAACAAGCAGGACCTGGATGTGCACCCGCAGATTCTGGCCCAACCACATATAAACCAGATCGATAGAAAAGCATTGATCCACCCCCAGCTGCCACAGTATTCACATCAAGCTGAGGTGCTTGTATAGTCACTCCAGCCGTAGTTGACTCCAGGACCTGTTCATAGTGTCCGTCAAATCTGGAAACATCCGTGGACGTACCTCCCATATCAAATCCAATTACGGGAAGATCAGTCTCTCTTTGCCAAGTGGTCAAAGCATATCTAAAAGAAACAATTTGATTCCTACATTTTCTGGTTTCTTTCTGCAAAATTACCCTACTACGCCTCCAGCTGGACCAGATAGAACAGCTCTCGAACCATTGAAACTCTTCATTGGAGTCAACCCACCGTCGCTTTGCATGAACAATACATTCGTGCCGTCCAATTCATTTTTAAATCCTCCAGTAAATCCCTTCAAATATTTTTTGATATGCGGAGTTAAATATGCATCAGCACAGGCAGTGAACCCTCGTGGAACCAAACGGACCATTGGCATTATATCATGCGATAAGGAAACATGTTCGAAACCAATTTCATTTGCAATTTCGCCAATACGTAGCTCATGTTCTGCTACGGCATAACTGTGAGCCAATGCGACAGCCACACTGTTAATACCTGCTCCTCGCAATTGTACCAATTCTTCTCGTAATTTCTCTTCATTTAAATCATTCAACACAATAAAGGTTTCTCCCGTGTTGCCTTTCACGCGTTTGCAATTTTCGATTTGCGATCCCAATTGGCATGTGTCTCCTTGTTCGGGTATTATACGACAATCAGCTTCAACCACTGCTTTGTACAAGAGTTCTGGTCTTTGAATTTCCTGCAAGAATATCGGGAAATAGAACAGGAGACAAACAAATTGAATATATACTTACCAAGTCAAATATATTTGGTCTAGCTTGATTACCGATAAACAATATGTCTCTAAAGTTCAAATTAGTTATGAATGCCATCAATTCACCTTTTCTTTCTAAAAGTGCATTGGTAGCAACCGTTGTGCCCATTCGAACCCATTCTATTTGCGAACTATTGACCAGGCCGTTGCTATCGATAGATTGACCAGTTTCCTGTAATAGAAGCAACACGACAATCACCTTCATAATTTTAACCATCTGCACCTATGATTTACAACTTAACAAAGCTTAACAAAGCGCTACCTTACACATTAACATCTCCGAGCACTTCAAAAATATATTTCGACGACCTAAGGCCAGCGTATTAAAAACGGAGCATAAATGATAAATGTGCGTATTTTTATTCAAAATTATCAACAGGTAGGAATTGCGCAAACTCCCTAAGACTATAATTATCAGCATCTAAATACATAATGAGAGGTCTCCTTTCATATTTAATAGAATATCCACCGGTCCAGGCATTGGTGGCCGCAATTACTTGACACTCCATCAAAGTATTATGCTGCCTTGCAGCTTCCTTCCTCGTGTAATTTAAGAATTTCCTACTTTTCTTCTTATGCCCCTCTATGCGAGAAAACCAAGCTTTCAAATAATAATACATGGGTAAAAATATTGTATACTGCTTGCATGATTCGCGCAGCAGTCCCATGAGTTTATTGATTCTCTTTGCCTCCACTTCAGCCGTGGCGCTCTTGTGATAATATGTGTACACATATTGAACAAGTTTACATTGCAGCATAAATGTCAATTCGCACATGGGTACAGATGATTTTATCTCTTTCGGATTCCATATATTATCTCCCTTCCATTCCTCCGATTTGTAAAATTTCCCAAGACGAAAATAGTGTAGCTGTACCAAGGTATAGATGAATTCAAACAGTCGCTTCGGCTTTCCCTTGATACGTTTGAGTTGCGATGCAAAGTTAATTAAACTCTCCATTTTTTCGATTGTGAAGCCGGTACTTAAAAACACAATAAATGTGATTATGTAATAGAAAGGTAGGGTGCTACTGGTGCAGTCCATGCGTTTCTTGAAAATTTGCATAACGTCACCTGCATCTCGTATTCTGCCATTATAGATGAGCAATAATGGCAAATGAAAGAACAAACGCGATTCATACATGAAGAAATCCAGTCGGATACAAATATCCAGAATTTTATAACCCAAACGAATGCCTTCTATCATATGTCCACATACAAAGTGTGATTCCAGAAGGGTCTCCATTAGGGCCAACATGGGCTTAATGTGCATGACTTCGGGGCTAGTGAAGTTATATGCGACCTCTTGGAAGACATATTTTTGTAGCTTTTCTAGCTCACTTCGTTTATCTGCGAACGAATATATCTCGATAATGTTGCAATAAACTTCATGCAAGAGTGCCACATTCGGAGTGATTCCTTTCAGGCAGTAAAGACTGTGCAGCGCGGCGGATTTGGCCAATGACCACCTGCCTTCCAGAGTAAAGATCTTCGCACAATGTGCTAACGCGTTGCCACAATCAAATCGCACGATGATATTACAATATGCCTTGGCATATATTCTTCGAATATTGACGACAAATGTTCTCTTTAGAAGCTCGTTAAACACGCGATACTCCATCGCGAGTGTGGGGATATTATATTGCCTCATTGCAATTACAATATGAGACTTTGCTATGTGAAGCTGACCCAACGCCAAGTGAGCTTGGGCTAGCCCTATTTGTGTTCGACCCATTATTATCACCTTAAATCTTGCCAGTATAGGATCCTGTTTAGTCTCGTGCGCATCTACTAAGCATAATTCAACTGTTTCTCGAAAGTATCTAATAGCATTCATATAGTCGCGCACCGTGAGCAACATATATGCGTATCTCATCGTATAGTATACCGTCTTGCCAGTGTGCTTGCCCTGCTCCGCATGAAACTTCAATTTTTGATATACCGACAGCCAAATGTCAAAACAACTGCAGCAACGAGCATCGCGAACAGGTCTTGAATAACTATCATTTGGCAAGGTCTCCGGACGGTCGCCAAGTATGGAGCTCCGAATCACTTTCTTCATGTCCCCATGATCCCCGGCTGGCAGCTTCCACCTCTGGTATTGCTTCTTTGGATTGTAGCAAAACTCCATTACAACTCTATACGGACAAGTGTATATTACATACAAGATGGGTTGATTTGTGCAAATTGGGCATGTATGTCGAGTGGATTCCAACACTTCAGTGCACAGCAAGTGCAACTCTTTCTTTTGGTTACCCGGCAAGAGCTCATACGCCACATCCCGGATGCTTTTATTTTTGAAGTGTATGATCTTACAATAAGCGTAGTTCGGAAATTGTCTGCCAAGTTCCTCTTCTCGTGTTAATTTAAAGCAACAACGACAACAAAACTTCGACGCTGAGCCGCTGTCCAAATCGCTTCCATTAATATACTTCGCCCCGCATTCGAATACTTCCTCTTCGAACAGCTGCATCACCACCTTGGCCAGTTGCTCCTCAGGTGGATATTGCATAGCAACAACGAGCAATGACCGATTGAACATATCACCGATTACAGAAGCAGTTTTGATAACGAGCTGTTGGTAAGGTGTGAAGGAATCAAACAAATCCATTGAAATTGCTTGCAACGTCAGTTCTTGCCCGATGTTTCGATATCTCTCCGAAAATTCCACTATTGCCACAATATCTGCCAATTCTACATTGACTTCAGGCGGAAATATAAATCGGGTCGAGTCCTTTTCTGATTTGTTAATTAGTTTCAGTTGCAGTGAGCCGTTGTTAATCAAGCGAAGGATACAACTCTGCACGAATCCCGGCCTTCCGTCGCAGCTATGAATCAGCAGGTACTCCAGATGGTTGGGAAGTCCAACAGCTTCCACGAACATGCATGCCAGAGCAGATATGTATTTCGGGGAAATCGTAAACACGTCCGATAAAAGCATCGTGCCCAATGCATTGATATGGTCTTGGATATTCCACATAGACTCCTCCAAGCAGGCAGTTGTGAACAGTTTAATCAACCCCTCCTCAAACACGATTTCTAAAATCTCCCAACTTTGAAAATCCACATATTCTATGTTGTCAATAAAAAAGACCGTTCCAACTTCGCTATTAACTTCAACCAGCTTTCGAAAGGTATTGAGAATATTGTATTTGAAAAGCCCGACGTCACCCCGAGGGAACGACATTTCTAAATCCGGCTTAAACAATTGTCTTGGAAGTACAGGCATAAGGGTTGCATGTTGTTTCAATGTCCCTAATCGATCGTAAAGTTTTTCGTACAATTTGGAGACTGTCGAAAATGGTACAAAAGAGTAACTGTTCAATTCCATTGAGATAGCCATAGGTGCTTCACCAGCTCTACGCAGCGCTCTCAACGATTGCAATAAAATGGATGTCTTCCCAATTTTGCGGGGACCATGAAAGCAAATGCCATTGTATTTCTTCATTTCGCCAGTGAATTCATTGTAAATTATTGATCGTATCATTTTGTATTCCTTGGCACGACCAAATATTGTCAACTTTTGCCTGCGCTGAATATCGTAGTCATCAAAGCTCTCATTATATTCATAAATACTACCGGCATCTTCGATACCCTTTAGTTTGATGATGCTTTGTAGACGAAAATAGAAAGATGCTAATTGTGAATTTTTAAATGTCTTGTAGTCGCATATTACTTTTGATGGATAGGCGATCATGATTCTGGCAGCTTTATTCACCTCCGCTCCAATTACAGTGTATTCCCTGCGAAAGGGATGACCAACCACCCCACAGTAAACCAAGCCCTGCGTAATTCCAACCGAGCAGGTTTCAACGTTGGAGACGTTCTGAGTGATCACCTTTCTAATCTGATATCCAGCACGCAAAGCATGCTGGCTTTCCATTTCATGTCTGATGCCTCGTAGTCCAAAGAGAACGAGTATCATGAAGTCTTTGTCAAATAGGGATACTTTGTTCACTACGCCAAGTGATTCACCAACAATTTGACATACAAACTTGTAGGTGTTGTGACACATTTCAATCATTAAATCGATCTCCTTTGATATAGGCACAATATTTATAAATTGAATGGTAACCTCGCGCATTTCCGTAAGATACTCAACTGGTTGACTTTCGTCCACTTGGTCTTGCACGGGCTTGATAATGTATGGTCTCAATTTATCGATAGACCAATATCTCGGTACTCGTTTGACCTGTTCACGTTTCGGCAAAGACTTGAGGAACAATTCGGTTACCTTGGTCATTGACGAATTTGATTCGAATGACTTCTTGACGTGAACTTTCTTTCTATGATTTAAATGCTTCGCAACTTCTAGTAGAACTTCGGCGGAGCGCTCATCAAAATAGATGCGTTTTTGGTCCTCGTTCTTTCTGTAAATGGTTTTCCACACTTTAACATTCCCATCCTCTGCCTGCGTAGTAACATAGCGATCGTGTAACATGTGAGACCAAGCTGCTGGTGATATTACAATATCACCACTGACACTAACATGCTCCGCATTCTTCACATCGAAGATTGCTTGGCCCAACACGACGAAGTTTTTGGTCCCGCCGGATCCAATCCTTGCAAATGTCATGTTGCCACAGGAAATAGCCAATTTTACTTTCAGCATAACATTGACCTCCGTTTCAAAAACTCCCAAATTCTTCTGTATTACCAACGCACATACGACGACCACATGCAATATATCATAAGCGGGTTGTCCCTGTTTCACTTTCCACAAAGCAAGAAACGCATCGCCGGAAAACTTTAGTATATCACCTCCGAAAAGGTGAATGACTTCGACAATGGCGCCGATGTACGCATTTAACGTAGCAGTTAGGCGATAAATGCCTCCCTTTCCAGTCTTATTGTATTTTTCTGTTAGCGGCGTGAATCCAGAGACGTCTGCAAAAAGCAGCACACCGATAAAACTTCTTTGCTGTTTCGCATGACGATACATGAGAATCTCGTTGGGCACAAAAGTAGCCAACACTTCCAACTGGCGCTTGAGCTGAAGCAATTCAATTCTCTTCATTACATCTACCGAACGTAAAGTAGTAGACATTGTATGTCCCTTTGGGACCCTGCTAGATCTAGACATTTGATCCATTTTGTGTAATATTTAAGAAAAACGTGCTTAATTGGTGTAAAATGTGGGTATAATGACAATCAAATACATGCCAGTGTCGCTCGTGATGGATGACAGTTTGTCAAGTGCAGAATTTAATTCTAAGAACTGACATGCTCACCTGCTCGAGAATTCGGCGAATTCCTTCAGTCGGTGCATCTTTATAGTGTGATGGATACTCCGAAAGCAACTTGTGGACGACAATTTTTCCATCGGGACAACGAGCAAACACATCTGTGAAAGTACCTCCGCGATCTATTGCAAACTGAAATTTGCCCGATAAAGGCTAGAAAATGAACAGATTAATAATTATACACTTTAAATAAATCCATTAAACATTAAACATTACTTTACTACCAAAAGAATGCATTAAGTTATAATGAACATGGAGCGGGTGGTTTCTCGTACATAAAATTTTAAAAATATAATTTTGTACCTCATGTACTTTCAAAATTACGTAAAGAGTTGCCATGTTAATTAATTTATTATTGATTTATACTCGAATAAAGTGTGTTATTAATAGAAAACAAATTAACCTTCATACAATAAAAACACTACATGAAATTTAAACTGCATGTAGCCATCAAAAGATGTTTATGATTAAAAGCAATTGAGTTATGAATACAAATAGTGGTATGAAGAGTTTATTAATCCCAGCTTAAGTGAGCAATTGCAACAAAAACTGTGCAACATGTCAACAGTAGTGTCAACAGTAGTGAATGAACAAATCGTAAATGTAATTCAAGATCTAGAACAAAGTTCGCATTTTAATGGCGTACACACATGTATTCACGCTTTAAATCACATGCTTTCGAATTTAGGCCAAGAAGTAAAATGCAATAGTAGAAAATGAGATAAAATTTTAACATGTTTATTCAAAATAACAATGATTTGAAAAGCTAGGTATAATCGTGCTAAAGTAAATGAAAATAAATGTCGCTTCTCGTCGAAGTACGTCCAACGTGAAAATGTTCTTGCACATGAACTAGATACGATGTGTATACACAAACACTTTCGAACTAAACATTCGGTATATCCTCGTCTACATAGTTTGCCTTGAAATGCGGTGTATTTATCGATTTGTATCGCCACGCCAGCAAACGTAGACTTTTCTCCACTAACCTTATCCATGTAATACTGAATTTTTCCCATACTATCTTTTCTTCTCTATTTAGAACCTTGCACTCTTCAATTGGCACTCTGCCAGAAACAGTTTTGCGTTCGAAATTATCACGGTGTTGTGGAGCAGCGATCCAGATAACACTGCATGGTATTTGTTGTCAAGTCACAAGCTAGAAAACACTCGACTTTCCAATGTTTACCACGTAAATATTAGCTCTAAATGGTGCTGGTACTAACTGATTTAAAATTTAGTAATTTGTGAGCTTAACGAGTTGCCTTAAACGCGCCAGTCGTCACTAATCAGCCGACCCAAAGCCTAGAGATAAATAACTCGTGCACAATACGCACGATTTTCACGCAGTCCGTCCATATATTTCTAGCGCGCAGTATGCTTGTTGTGAACGATCAATTATGTTAAAAATAACAATGATATAATGGTAGATTGTAAAATAAGCATTAGTAATGCATTATTATGCATTGACAAAAAATTCAATTCAAAGGCAATTTTTTAATAACATTTATTCCGTAAAAAGTCTATAAAAATATGATTCCGCAACTTTTACCCTTCTTAGTTTATAATACATATTAAAACCCTTAACAACAGTAGTTAAACTTATACTCCACATTTCTACAATAAAACAGGATTGAACTGAAGTAAAATACATATTGAAAACAGAACTTCTACAATAACAAGTTATAGCGACATAATCCACATCTGTAGGTATATTTTACGGCACCCAAAAAATTACATATGCATTAATTAACGATTTGCTTTGATGAAATTAATAAGGCCATTGGTTGAGGCGTCATGCGAAGTGACTGGGTTATTGTCAACCAATTCCGGTTCGATTGCTTTCGCCAATTGCTTACCTAACTCGACGCCCCACTGATCAAACGAGTTAATATTCCAGATCACTCCTTGCGTAAAGATTTTGTGTTCGTACATCGCTATTAAATAATAAATTTGTTAACTATTAAACGTCTTTGCATAAACTTTACGTACCTATTAAAGCACCCAAAGTAAACGGTGAAATCTTCTGGACCATAATACTATTAGTTGGACGATTTCCCTCAAAAACTTTGTGCGGCAAGATTTTCTGCACTTCTTCCTGTGACATGCCAGCACTTCGCAACTCGTCTTTGGCCTCATCGGCGGATTTTCCCTTCATTAAGGCTTCAGTTTGTGCCAAGAAATTGGCCAACAAAATGCGATGGTGCAGACCATCGTGGATCGGGTTGTGGGTTTTCACCGGCGCAATGAAGTCGGCGGGGATCAAGCGAGTGCCTTGATGGATCAACTGATAAAATGCATGCTGGCCGTTGGTTCCTGGCTCGCCCCAGACAATAGGTCCCGTGCTGCAACTAACGCGCGCGCCATCGCGAGTGATGTACTTTCCATTGCTCTCCATATCACCTTGTTGAAAGTAGGCGGCGAAACGGTGCAGATATTGGTCGTATGGGAGTAGAGCATGCGTTTCACTGCCATAGAAATTTGAGTACCAAACACCCAACAAAGCGAGAATAACCGGACCCTGCATCAACATATTTATATTTTACACAATTCCCAAATAAAAGTCAGGGTTAGTTTAAACTTTGAAAAACTAACCCCATGTAATAAATTCTTACGTTTTCTTCCAGTGGTGCATTTGTAAAGTGATTATCCATAAAATGGGCACCTTCCAATAGGCTTATAAAGTTCTCATATCCAATTTTTAAACAAATTGATAAACCAATGGCGCTCCATAGGGAATATCGTCCACCAACCCAATCCCAAAATTGGAACATATTAGCAGGATCAATGCCAAATTCCCTCACTTTAGGTTCATTTGTAGACAATGCTACAAAATGCATTCCAACAGCTGCTGGCTAAAATTATGTATAAATTGCTCATAAAATATTAACCTATTATCACAAAACATAAGAACATTTATTACATCTTTAGCAGTATGCAAAAACCATTGCTTTGCTGAAATTGCATTGGTAATCGTCTCTTGCGTCGTGAATGTTTTAGAAGCAATGATAAACAAACAAGTTGCTGGATTGACTTTCTTCAGTATTTCAGCGAGATGTGTTCCATCAATATTTGAAACAAAATGCAATTTTAAATTTTGTCCATATGGACTCAGTGCATCAGAAACCATCCAAGGGCCTAGATCTGAGCCCCCAATACCAATGTTCACAACATCAGTAATAGACTTTCCAGTGTACCTAAATTTAAAAAAAATGGTTTAACAAAATATTCATATTCAGCTGGGAAATTACTTACCCTTTCCATTTTCCAGACTGGACTGATGCAGTAAACCTTTTGATGTGTTCCAATTCAGCATTCACATTGGGCATAACATCTTGTCCATCAACAATGATAGGCCTATTTGACCTATTCCTCAAGGCAACATGCAGCACAGCTCGATTCTCAGTGAAATTAATCTTTTCTCCTTCGAACATCATGTCCCTGAACTGCTCCACCTTTCGAGACCTGGCAAGTTTGAAAAGTTTCTGCATAACATTGGCATCAACCCTATTTTTTGAATAGTCCAGTAGAATGTCTCCATCTTTGGGCGTTGTGAGAGTCAAACTAGAAACATAAAACTAAATGAGTGAATGAATACATTGATAGGTGAAAGTACATCATAAAGGTGCACTAGGTTGAATTCAATGTCACATGAAGGTCAAGGTCATGGAAAACTTAAGTACTAATTACTAAAAGATTTACAAAACTATTTATTTTATATGGACTAACATATTTAGTTGATAACACACCTGAAGTCCTTAAATCTGTTGGCATCGTTGGCGAGCAAGTCGCGAATGACGAGTTTACTTCCATAAGTTTTGTGATAATCGGCGAGCTCTTTCCAAGCGGCATCGTTTGTAACGCTGTTCGGATCCATCGTTGCTCCGGTCACCTCTACGACTCCGCTTGGCGGGCACTTGCATTTGCTAGTTGTCGTTAGCGAGAGGCAGCGCACGGCACGAATACGAAAAACAGTTGGAAAGTAGGAGAGGAGGTGGTAGTACTCGGTTGGGTTGTACATGTTCATCGTGGCGTACTTACACAGACGCATTTTTGTGGCTTGTGGTTTCGGTTTTGGGGCGAGGTGGATAAATTTCGGATTGCTGCTGATTACAACTTTGGATTGACTCTGCTGACATTTTTCTATGAGTTACAGGAGGCCGTAAAAAATTATTGACTTCGTACTTCTTCCTTCTTCATTATCAATTTCCAATTTGGTTTACTGTTCATTTTTGACAAATGATTAGCACAACAATTAACTTATTATTTTGCGGTATTTTAACAGAGCAGAAACACATACTTCTAATAAGTACAGTTTATAATATAATTTATATATATAATAATATTATAATATAATTTATAATATAATAACGCTCAAAAATACGTTGGAGTGTGATTGGAGTGGAATTGGTGTATGTTGAGTTGCCTATAATATTAACCGTCGGGTATGCGTCGGGTCGCCTCAATAGTGAATTAGGTGTATGTTTGGTTGCCTAAAGTAAAGAAATTGCCCCATTTAACCCCATGAATATGTATTCCCAAATGATCTAGGTAACGA
>JARJDQ010024976.1:0-24521 GCA_030264215.1 Geostiba sp. GC000077
TCTAAACAATGTACGGTATAAATTCATGTTCAAAGTCATTAAATTCAAAAAAGAATTCGAATCTCTCAAATCATTCACATCGTGCGCCATCTCGTTGAAAAGTTTCGAACGACAAAACCAAAACAAACCAAAAAAACCGGCAACGTGCCTTCATATTTTCATTGCTTTTGAGAGTTTTCCGCAAATTCATGTTACAGTGCAATGCAAAGAGTACTTCGTTCTAAAGGTGCAGTGCAAGTTTTGTTGGGATGCATAGTTAAACGTAGCAGGAACAAGCTGGGATCGGTAAATTGTCCAGAAACATCAATATTTCTCAGATGTCAGGCAGACACGGCGGACCACCGGCGGACACGACACCAGCGCCAAAACCTGAGTCCTTATTTACATTGGTTAAATGGGTGGTCAGATATTGAACTACTCTTATAGACGCCCAATGACGTGCATAAACGATGTTTATCTTTCAATCAATTTTTTTTTTTTATAATTACCTAGCTGTCGAAATATATCAGCACGAAGAGGATTACTCAGCGACTTCTCGCGTAGGAGGAGTTCATAGTTCTCCTTGGCGATTTTCACTTTCCCCTGCACTTCGAACAAGTGAGCAATGTGGAATTTTACTGCAAAGCGATAAAAATGCGAAAGTTAATGCATTTCATGTATTGCATAATCACTAGGCCTAGAATAAACTAAACATGCACTTCTATCGCATGTGCATGCCGACGAAAATAGCCGCACACATCCATCCTATGTGCAGTGTGCCTGTGCAACTGCAACAAAGTCGGCGTAGGCCGGACAGAGAACAGGCAAACGGGAAATTCGTGCCAAGGCTACACGCGACTCGACTCTACGATTTATCCATTCGGTGCGAGTGGTAAGTAGCTGATTTGCGAAAGGTCAGTTTCAGTTATATTGTTAGTGTTAGCGCTTAGCATTCATGGAACAAATTGCAATAATTGCAATATGCACATAGCTAAACAAAGACTAGGGCCAACTCCAAGCGTCTAGGCACAAAGCAATATCGAGCCTTTCAAACATTCAAACCAAAACCAGACCCAGGGGCGTGCAGTCTATAATTTTAGAATTTTTCGTTTACGCGCCTGGAAAATGCTCGTTTTGCTAATTCAAGCTCGCCGAACAGGAAATGCATCTACACGGCGGGTGGCCTTCAAATCTAATCGATATTTTAACATTTATAAATTACACCTCGGAAAATCCTTCACATTTCCTGAACGCGTGCTCCAATTTTCAATGTCATTGGTGTTTCTGATAGGCCAGGAAACGGCCTTTAAAATGCACCCCGTGCCAACCCCCTCAGGGCCCCGAAAGTGCCTAAAAATTCACTTGAAAGTTTTGCGAATTATTTTGATAATTTGACGACATTCGACCGAAAATATTTATATTTTCCAAATGCGTGCTTCTTTTTTTAGTATCATTGCTGATTCTAATAGCCCAGGAAACGCTCTTTAAATGCACCCCACTCCAAGCCCGTCAGGGCCCGAAAGAGTCTAAAAATCAACTTTAAAATGTTTACAAAATATTTTGATTATTTGGCGACATTCGACAGAAAATCCGAACGCGCGCTCCTTTTTTCAATGTCATTGGTGCTTATGATAGCCCAGGAAACGATCTTTAAAGTGCACCTCGTCCCAACCCCTTAAGGGCTCCGGAAGTGACTTTAATTCAAATTTTAAATATTTCTGATTAAAATGGGCCCTCAAAAAAACGTAAAGTGCGTCAAAAGCGTCTTCAAAGATAATTTACATAATTTAGAAATCACGCATAGGAAAATCCTTCAAAATCTCGTGCCGAAGCTCATTGACCCTTCAAATTTGGGTCAAACATCGCACGCCACTGATTCAAACGCAAAGCACTAGGCGAAAAGAAGTAAAACACTCACTTTTATCCTTCTCGGTGGTACAAGGATTATTATCGGCGAGCGCGAGCTGCAGATGCTTGAGCGACGACTGATAATCCTGGGTGACTTTGAAGATCAGCCCCAGGCGTAGGTGCACTTCGTTGGCGCGCTGAAAGTTCGGCGAGACGTAGAGCAACTGTTGGAATACTTTGACAGCCCTGGAAAAAATGACTGGATTTAATAAGGTGTATTATAATAAGGTTATTATAACATTTACATAAATTATAGATTATTCCGAGTTTCAAGTGTGAAAGCTTTCATTTTATGATATTATTCGAAATGGGATCACTCGATGGTAAAAAAATGCATTCATAACATATGGGATAGTCCGATAGTCGGATAGTGGTAGCGTGAAAAAAATCATTATGCGCATGTGGTCGCCAAGCCACTCAACGTTGAACTAGGTCAAGAGATAATCTTTGCTCATGCACGTTCATATTGAGGGCGACAGTCTTTTCATCCCTTCCAAGCCTATAGCAGTTATAGTTACAAAACTGCGCTGCTTCCGAGTTGTGAATCCCAAACAGGTGGAAATTCAACCTACATTAGCACCATCACACCATGTCGCAAGCTTCAACGTTAATAATTTTCAGTCACGCATTTTTCTTGCGTCAACTTGGCTTTGGCCCAGGTGTAGGGTGTGCTTATCTTAGATCTAACTCCAACATGGGGCAGCAATAATCTGTACATCCACCCTTCCCTCATAGCCTCATAATGTGTCGTGTGCCCAACCGGAAGTGACCACGTGACCACTAATATATTAATTTAAAATATATCCAGATTTTTCGTGGAGGCCAGGAGAAGATGATCAGTTCTGTCCATTTGCCTTTTGGGATTGGATGAGTGGTGCGCTTGCAGGTTTGCTCCACTCTCCACCTCGCTGGTCGCGGCTCGTGGTCGGATCTACCTGTTCCATCCGATTCCGAGATTGGAGTTGGACGACGGCGGTCATTGACGCGCCTTCAAGGTTGCGGCCGTCGGGTGCCCATCGCCCATTCCTGCAATACTCACAGTTCAGCTCTGCAGGCCTGCAGCGCGCCCGCAGTGTGATGTTTGGGTTCAACCGCCACGCTGCGGTCTGGGCCATTGCTCCGATTGGCGGTTGGGGAGGGGGGGACCATCGGGTCTCGCGGGGTCAGGGCGCATCTCTCATCCGTGACACCGGCGTCTCGCTAATCCGCCAAATCGCGAATATCAACAGTTCAACACAACCAATGACCTGCCTCAACGTCCATAACACCATGTCGAAATGACATCGCAATTTTTAAACTTTAAAATTCCTGCGTCCTACCCACCAGTTACATCACTAACATCACTGTTGTTGTGTAGTGTTTTTGGGTTGTTGAACACAAACATATACCGTTAGTTCTTCGTTCCATTCCATGCGGCAAGTAACGTCGCATAACCGTTCGTTCCTAAACACAAACCAACGTTCTTTAGTTTATATTTAGTTTCCTGCTTGTGTCTCTCCTCAGGTTGTTTTATTCACATTTACTCACGCTAGCAAACGCTCAACTAGTTACTCCTTAGTTGCGAGCTTGCGACTTGCGATTGCATTTCCAGCGTTGAGTGGAATAAATTTCTATTAAAAGATTGCCTATGGTGAAGCTGCCAACATACGAAAATGTGCTTGACCTTTTTACAATCCTTTGCTCAGGAGATACGAACATCGTAAAATGTACGTAATCCTAATCCCTTGGATTCCTTTAGACTTGAACATATTCATGATATTCAAAGTTACAAAGTTGCAGATAAAACTGCTAAATTTGAATACGGAATATGATAATTTTAATACTAAGGATTTTACAACTTACATACATTATTTTACAAACATGTGGCAAATGGCACATGGTTGCGTCATCTGCTCTTGATTTTTCTTTACTCATCTGATTCGGGTAATAAAACGATGGTTTAATGAAAAGTGAAGAGAGTGAAAAGACATGCAGGTTGCTACCAATATACAAGTACAACCTTCATCACTTGCCTTCGCACGCGGCATCGGAAGGCGCTGAAGGTGCGGAAGGAAGCAGATGGATCGAACAGCTGAACAGCTGGGTGCCAGCTGCGCGCATCAAACACTCAAGAAACAGGTCGCATGGTCGCATCTCCGAGAACACAGAGAGGACCCATGCACTGATGTTGAAAGTTGAAACAACGAAACATAACAATTGATCTAGATCTAGATCTAGAATCTGAAATTTACTAAAGCAAGCAACCATTAAGCGTTAATGACTGCAGATAGAAGTGATCCATTTTTCAATTAAGCTAATAAATAGCAGCTGAATGTGCACTTTATATTTTTTTTCAAGCTGTTCTTCTCATTTGAATTACATCATGGCTACCCTGATGCAGGGTTGAGCATATCGTGCTCCTTTTTTGTGGTGAAGACTAAAGATAGTAGAGAAATATGGTGGTCGGATGGTTAACGTGAGGATATAAGCCCCGAAGCTTCCACAATAGGCAGGTGCTCCACTATTGAACACAAGACGCAACAAAAAGACCAAAAGCGCAATACGCAACAAAAACTCGGTTGTATGGAGGACAGGAGGAGTGTGGACCCCAAAGGAGATATTATACATTTTTACGATGTCTTCTGTGTTCGGTTTCTACCTTTGCTTCATTTTCAATTTCAGTTTTCTCTTTTATTGTTGCTGCTTCTTGGAAAGTTGGACGCTAACGCCAGGAAAAGCAATTTTTGCTCACTTTATAATCACGTGCTGAAGGATGCTCGATATTTACCAACGTCTGCTTCTTCATTAAATTTCTTTGGGTAGTTCAATGAAACGCCCTTTGAGATTCTACCCGGACAAAGGAAAATGTACCAAAATAAATGTCGGTTAATAAAATAACTTTACACGGCTAGGTGGATGATAGGGGAGATCAAAACAAGAAGAAAAGTCCAAAGTCCAATGCTCAATCGTGTTTTTCGAGATATAAAAGTTTGAAATTTTTCATTATCCCTTCAATTAAGTATTAGAAAGACAGCGAGGATGGTGGGGACATATACAAAGGATGGACGTGAATTCGCAAAGGAAAGAAATTTAGAGGAATCGAAAATGCAAGGGAAAAAAAGAGAGGAATACCGCGGAAGACATGGGAGGAAACAGTACAGAGTTTATGAAATGTATTAGTTAAATTACCAGCTTACACCCTACACAGGGTAGAAAGTTATATTGAATAATATACCTATATTAAGTAAACTATAGTTTACCAATACCACTAATTCCACGTTTGTAAACTGCACCAAGAAAAAATATATAAATAAAAATTTCAAGTTACTATATCTCGAGAACCATTGAGTATTGCACCTTATATATGTGTCTTTTCTTCTTGCTTTCATCTCCCCTATCATCCACAATCCCTTCAAGTGGTGGAAAATGCTGCAGATACGCCTTCATCACCTCGGTTTCTCTTTCATTGTTACTGGTTCTTGGAAAGCTAGAGGAATATTAAAACTCAATATAATCCACTCCAATAAATTGTATAGGGCTGTAGGCCTGTAGCTATAGACCTATAGAGGATATAGGACACCAAACACAGTATAAAACTGTAAAATGTATTCCACTATCCACGTAGTACATACATACCCACATTAAACATTATATAATTATATGATAGATTGTAAAGTAGTGTGGTGTATTGAGGATATTTATATTAAACAGTTGTTAAGTTAATAGTCCAGACAGTCTCTCGAGTTCTGTTCAAATGTCTAGGTAGGTAGTAGCGGTAGAAGCAGAGGCAGACATAACCGCCGACCGAAATCGCACGTAGGCACCAGGGCATCGGCATTGAGGCAAAAGCGGGCAAAAGAGGAGGTTGAAGGTTGGGTTGGGTTCAGTGTATTCAGCATTCGGCGTTCGGTGCACCGACCGACCGAACCGTCCCGGCACAAGTCCACCCCAGCCCCTAATCCCGAGGCCCTAGGGCTAGGGCCAGAGCCAACAGCCAACGAGCCAGGGCATTATTTCGAAAATCAAGGGGGGCGAGCCGTGGCTCCGCTCACCACACCACCAAAACGAAAACTCTCTCATCATCGCGCACTGAAACTATACAAGCACCTAAAACTAAAAGCCGATGTGATATCGGCGTTGGTGTTCAATGCTCACGTAGCACCACTACAAGCGCCCCCTCGAACATCTGGCCTGTTGGATTTATCGAACATCAACGCTTCCGTTACGGCCTTACACACTTTCGCAAACACACATATATTCATAATCATAAAAATATCAACGTTTATCATCACACTCATCAGTCATCAGGTCATCACTATTCGGCTCATCTTATAAAATAAATAAACATTCCTAATCTGCATGAGTCAGTTTGACTACAAAAAAAAAACCGGATGTAAAATGTGACCAAGATCCACAAATATTTAAAACTTTTAAAGCACTGCTCCAACTCGTCAACATCCTGATGTGAGTGGTGTCGTGCGTCAGGCGGTCTTAAAACCCAGGTCCTCAGGTGAATAACCGATTCATTCCAATTTCCAAGAAATACCAACCCATTACCATTACATGGCGTGCATGAAAACGCCACCATTGCAAAAACTACCTGCTGACTGGTAACGTGGTAACCTGATGAATAATACATGTCTAATCATACCTGTTCCTGCTACTGTGCTAATTATTCAGTTCTTTTTACATTTGCAGTATTATGATAGAAAAATATCACATCCTGCGTGATATTAATGTTTAATCACTTTAATCATTAGTTGGAAGCACCAACTAATGTAACCAACCAACCAATCTTTATCTATTTCCACGATGGTATAATAACCATTAATGACACACTGGTGAGTGGTGAGTAATGCCAAAGTAATACAAGTGCATTGTTGCAAATAATGAGCGTGCAACGGAGAACTGGAGAAGTGAAACACCAACACTTCTGTGAATTCAACATTACCGAGTTATATATTATAGGAATAGGACAATTAGACGATGAGCCAGATACTAGATAACTATAGAACTAGAAGCAGAACTAGGTGAAGAATGTGATGATTAACAACATAACTGAAGTAACGTTGCAAGCGTTGCAGATTGCTTGTCATTTGTTGCATTTGTTTCCTTTGAGCGCTTTGGCCAATGTGTGGCTCAGTTTTAGCGTTTGGCATGCTTTTGTTTTCAGCTCTGGCTGGCGGTTGGTCCAAATTCTCGTCGGGACGCGGCGCACTGTCGCTGGGGCATCATGGCGGATACAGGGATACAGCGAAGAGCCGGAATTCCTTCCGCACGCCGCACAAGCACAGAGCACAGTTATGTCATGTCATGTCACGAGCTTCGCCGTGCCGTATGAATGAATGAAAGGCAAGTTGCAGTGGGCAGGTATGTGTACTCACCGATGTGTTCATCGGGCGTTGCGTTGCGTCTGCGTTTATCCAATGAGGCACAAGTTTCGTTTGCGATTCGAAGAAATTGACGTTGTAGATAGAAGAGATGCAGATGCAGATGCAGCATTGAACACTTTTCGGCGTTTTGTATTGCTTCCTGGGAATCTTGAAGGGTGCACTACTGTGTGGCATGCACTGCTGACACTATTTTACGATTATGAACACATTTGCTTTCGAGCGAGAGTGAGTGATAACGATGCGTTTCGCGTGTGCACTTTGTAGATAAAATAGTTGTTGTAAATAATAGTAAACACACGCACGCCTCGCACTCGCTCGCACTGCTGGCGCTGCCCGCCTCTTCCCGCACACCTCGCACTCACACACAGCGTCTCTCCCAAGGGGGGCGAACGCGCCACGCACCGCACACACAGTCCGCACACCAGCGCAGCTCGATGCCAACTGCGGGAGAGCCGAGCGGGGCCGAGCGGGAGTGCGGGAGCTGCGGTGAAGCGGTCGCGCCTCGCACGGCATGCGGGCGATTTCGGGCATTTAGGCAATGAAGAGGCGCCCGAGCACTACCGAAGCGCACAACGGGCACGGGCAGTGCAGTGCAACCAAAGGAGACGCACGTAGTAGTATCAGTTCGGCTAGCCTCGGCGTTCGGTCGGTCGGTGTAGTTTCCTCGTTCCGAGACGCGACACGCGAACGCCGGGAGTGCGTGGAGTGCATTCGCTCACAGTCACACGCACAGCACATCCAACCAGCGCTATGCACTATGCACTCGCACCGCTCGCACCAAACCAACACAACGCCACATGAGGACATCGGACATGAGCAGAGTACGCCGCGCGCCGCCGCACACTTCATGCCTTCGATCGCATTCTCTATCCGTTTCTATTCCATTCGCTGTCGTGTCGGCCTGTCGGAGAACTTCACCGACTTCCAGTCGGCTGGCTGCTCGGCAGTCACGTAGGCCACACAACCAAACCAAACCTAAACCTAATCCTACACAGCCTCATTTTACATTTTAGTTATGCAACATGCAACATTGCGTTGGTTGCAATGCAACAATGCAACAAAGACATGTTTTCAATCTCGAGCCCGCAATAGCAATAAACCAATAAAAATCACAAATCAACTTGTTATTTTCGTACTCGCGCTGCTATTTTTAGCCCTTCCCCTCTCCTTCTCGGCGATATAAACACGAAAACAACAGAAATGATGCAATTGCCCGTGACGTCAACGCGCAAGTGTATTGAACCCAGAAATCCACTCTTTGCTCTTGTAGCAGCAGCAGCAACCCAGCATCAGTTGCAGTTCGATATGCATTGCAAGTTGTGAAGTTGCAATCTTCCTCCCTCTGCCTCTGCCGCGGTCCCTCTTCGCATCCGCAATAAAAAACAGTCCAACAGTGACGTAGTCGAACACTCAAACCGCTCAAACTGAACTTGAAAAATATGATGACGCACCAGAAGACGTTATGTCTTCTGGTTACTCACCAATCAGAATGCGTATAACATCACAAAGGAAACAGTTGTTTTACCGTTTCACTTGTTTTTTTTTGTTGTTCCGCATTTGTTTTGGTTTTCTATTCTCTTTTATTCTAATATTTGCATTGGTACTGTAAGTCAAGGCCATCCATGACTTGCATTTTGCGTAAGCAGTGCGATGTGCGAATTTCATTGCTCATTCTTTCTAATTGATGCGACCTTGAGGCTTGAGGAGTTGAGAAATGTTGAGATATGTTGGACCAGGACCAGGTAAACGACCTCATGTCTCGGAACTCGTAACTCGATCATGATGCACGAACTCTGACACCAAAATTAGGCATCGGACATCAAATGCATCAAATGTAGGAGCACACTTTAGAGAGCACGCGCATAAAGGTATAAAATGCAACTATAAAATAAAATATGCGTGTATAATGTGTATGTTAAGCACGTGTTACTTTTATGACTCGACTTGAGTGAGTTGACTGAGCACCGGCGCACGTGCTGCACAGCAGCACCGCATTGCGATTGGCCAATGCAGCAGGGAGGCAGGGGAGGCAGGTCAATGGCATTGATTGATATATTTAGTCGCAACTCGCAAGCTCGCGACTCGCAACTAAAACTGAATTAAACCAATTCACGTTCGCTACGTTCAACTGTTCATCTAACATATAGAAATAAAACTTTTTCAACTCTTGCAACTCTTTTCAACCCTTCCCCTCGTGCAGCCGTGCCTCGTCATTTCCTTCCAGGGCGATTTGATTGCTGCATTCGACTCGATGCATTTACGTTGGATGGTTGGATCGATACGAATTGTTTGATTGCTTGACGGGGGCTTGATGGTTTGATTACCATGTCTGGTCTGCGCGTCCCTACACTTCGTGCTGCTAATGTTACCCTTGCTTCGTTGCATCGCAGCCCTTTTGTAACATCGACATCAGTTTTATCTATAATTATCATCATTTCGTAATTTAGTTCTTAGCTCAACTTTTGCAATTTGCTAAACTTAAAAAAAACAACGAATTTCACTTCTTTTGTTGAGTGGTTCGTGTATACCTGCTGACCTGCTGTTTCTTCGCGTTCCATTGTGCGCGGCAGGCAGCAGGTCGCATGTCGGATCGAACCTGCCGCGTTTCAGGTAATAACCTCAACGCCCTCGAGTACTAGGGTCGCAGGAACGCGCAGAGCAAAGACATTCGCAAAAATTCGAGTTTAAAGTCTTAAAAAATGATTAAAGTATCTTAAACACTGTTTTAAAACACTCTGTATAACACCAAAGTGAAATAAAATGGTTGTGTTCCCTTTAAAATTAAAATCTTAAATCAGCGCATGTTGCGACATCTATCGCCAAAAAGAAGCACTACACGATTATCAACAAAATTTGTTTCGCTTGCTGAAAGCGAATAAAAACCAAAATATTTCCCAAACATACAGTGCGATTTTAATTATCTAAACTGTTTTTGAAACCTATGAATATGCTTCTAAATATGCACGACAGCACAATCCTTATAAATCAAGGAAACAAGCTTAAAAACACTGTCAAAAGCAGCACAATACGTTTCTATAGCCAATGATTATTATGATTCAGAAGTGATTAAATGACTCACCATTGATAGGCATTGAAGAAGTAGTACACTAGTCCCAGACCATAAAGGAATGTTGTATCCCTCCAGTGATTCTCTGCTTGTGCAGTGTAGAACATTTGATATGCTGATAATGCTGTAAAGAATACAAAGTATGCATCAATATTTTTGAATGTTTTCTTCAAGCTGTGGAACTTACCTTTTCTGTGCTCTTCCAACAACAAATGGAAGTGCCCCAGTTTCACCCATGTCTTTGGATCAATGCTGATGCTTTTTGTGTGTTTTGCATTCACACCTTCCAAGTCTTGTGCTTTTTGCTGCTTGCGAGCTTGAATGACCATTAGTTGCAAGTATTTTACTGCCTGATGACACACAAGACACAAGTAACAATTGGAGATCAATATGTGTAGCAGAGTGTTGAGCATATACTTACTTTCATCACAAGTGTTTTCTTCTTGGCATTATCTGGATTGTTGAGCAACAAGTATCCACACTGACGACTGCATCAACAAGTAACGAATGAAATGAATAATTCTTACATTTGTTACTTGCTTACCTATCAAGCTCAGAGAGTAGCTGCAATTCCTGCGGCGTCATGGTAATCTCCTCCGGATCGTCCGCCTTGCCGTTGGTTTTTATCATCTTTGGCTTTATGCTTTCACAATTACCAAATGATATACACCCCAAGGGGTGCGCTGTGCGCACAATTGTTGATAATTTTATCCCGAAACGCCGTGTACGTAGGCGGAATTAACCAACAAATCATCCAAAGGGAAACAAAAGCGCATCGACCAATCAGCGCACACGCCAATTAACAATCGGCATCAATCGGCACTTGACCGTAGGCAACCAAACGTACACCAAAAATTAAGTATGCTCAGATGTATGAAGGGAAACAGAACTTGGGAGTGGTTTAAAGGTGCGAAATTCAAATAAAATTAGTCTAATCTTGTTCCGGAGTGATAAAACTGATACAAATCGCGACCATGTGGTCCAAGCCACACGAAACATACTTGACGGAGCCTCCGAGCGCAACCTGGAACATTTTAAACAATGAAATGTGCATGAGGAGAAAAAAGAAAGAAAAATCTTACTTTCAATGGAAAATATTGGTCTGTATCAAACCCAAGTCCAAGACAACAAGATCTATTGCGACCCCACGTGAATAAATCGCCTTTGTTCGTGACTGCGGCCATGTGCGACAGGCCAGCGTGCACTGAAAGAACTTTAGAGTCATTGTTGAACTCGTTATGGCCAAACAAAGTTCTGGGGATGATTGTTGGCGTTTTAGTTTCTTGCACCAAGGGCCCAAGGCCCAAAAGACCAAACCCCCAGACGTACACTTCGCCATGTTCACTCAGCGCAAGGCAAAACGAGCCGCCAGTCGCTATGGAGGTGATTTTTCCTAGTTTATTGAAAGCTGAGATGCTCGTCGGTGTAGCTACTTGTTGCGAAGCATCAGGAAGTACCATCTGACTGTACTCAGTGTTGCCCCAGCCGAAAACATCGCCTTTATCTGATAACAGACAGAAATCACTGATGGGCAAAGGTTTCAGTTGAAAAACTCACCGTTCAAAGCCAAAACAAAGTCTGATCGACACGCCAAGTGCGAAATCTTTTCCCCTGTGATATCACCCTGTATTTGAGTGAATGTATCAGTGCAATTGTAATGACCTAGTCCAGTCTGTCCATCAGCTCCCCAGCCACAACTGTAAACGCTTCCATCCTCCAATAGGACTAAACTACACATGAAATATTACAATGCGAACATTATTTTAAAGTGCTGGATTGTACCTGTGATCCTGACCACAAACAACATCAATAATGCTCTTCCCATCAACATCCTGCACACAATTCAACACTCTGCTGCCTCTATAGACTTCATCTTCAATAATCCGCCTGCCGCACTGTCCATAAGCATTACTGCCAAATAAATACAGCCCTTGATTAGTTAATACTGCACTGTGTGCTCTCCCAGCACTCATCTTCAAAATCTTGGCATTTTCAGTGGTTGCTGAATCCAAATGTATGTTCATTGGTGCAAAGAGCAACTCTAGCGGTTTATTGTGCCGCATTTCATGATAACCAATCTGTGACTCTGCATTTATGCCACTGCCATAGATTTGATGATCAGTGGCAAATAATGTGTAGCCAAAACCACTCGCCACATGCTGGATGTCATTCTTTTCAGCAAAGTGCATGCGTTTTGGACTTTTGAAGTGCTGGATTTTGAGCAGATTCTCCTTTTCTTTGCTCTGGGGTATGCCAAGAGCGCCTGTTTGCAGATTACCCCAAACATACACCCTATTTCTATTGTGTGGTGCAATGACATATTGATTGACTAAAACATTGTTTAAATAAATGAATCTGCGTAAGTTGGGATTTATTAATGCTATTAGTACAAAATGCAAGTTGTTCTTACTTGGGATGTCTTGTATTGATTGTTTTACTTGTGAAAAGTAACATTTTCCACAGGAATACACATTCTTGTAATGTGAAGATTTGGATAGTGATTTAAACATTTTCAAAGCACTGTATTCATTTACATATATCTTTAAACAACTTTGGAATAAGAATAGTTTATTTTTCGTTTATATTTGTCTATTTATTCTTGATTTTTCTTAGTTTTCAACAGTTTTCAAACTTGGTGATGAATTACAGGTTATGTTCTCATTTCTCAAACCTTGGAAAAATGTACTGTTTTTTTCGTTCCGGTGTTTTAATACGAAAATAAAGGATGTAATTTCTTTATAATTAGTTTTTATGTTTATTTTGTGTTTATTTTACTGAGATTATACGATTTAAAACATTAAAACAAAAGATCGGTATTTAACAGGGTGTTGCACTAATTATTTACATACACGCAATTTACATACACAAAACAATGCAAACATATTCGTTGTAAATACTACATAAATCATGATCGATGTAAAAAGTTTATCAAAAATGTAATCATTTTCAGGAGGATAAAGATATAAAAAAAAACTTGAAAATCGTCGTTAACCTCATTTGTTGGCTAGATCACCAAGGAAAGAGGAATATTGGCTTGCTACATCACACAAAAAGTACGATAAAAGTACAAAACGTACAATATACCAGGATCCCCAGTGATAGATCAGTGATAGACGCAAACAACTTACAATAACGGTGTTTAAACATGTTTAAAACTGTCGATTTGACATTTGCCATGATAAATTCGGCGTTGGCAAGTCCACCCCTGACTTCCCAGGATTCAAGGGCAATGGCGGACGGTTTCCAGGTGCCTGACGCCAATCTGCTCCAGGATTCCCAGGAATATGAACAGGAACACTCGTTGAATACGGTCGGAGCGTCGAAAAGACATTGGGTCTCACCGTCGAAGGACTTATAGACTCAAGTTCCGGATAATATGAAGTCCTGTGGCCCGTAGAGCCAGGATTATAGTTGAAGTTGTTACCATCATAGTCTACACCTACAGCTACACCTGGATTTGGTTGATACGTAGGATATGCAGGGCGATATCCAGCTTGATAACCAACGTTTTGGTAACCAGTTGGTGGTGGTGCCATAAATTGCGGATTATTGTTCCAAGCATAAAGTTGTCCCTGATCAACCCCTACGCTCGGATATGTTGGATAGTAATACACACCAGCTTCGTAAGGAATACTAGCTCCATAACTGTCATAACCATATCCGTATGCAAATCCAGGGTCGGGCTCCTGTAGAATTGCACCTTGCGAATATCTGGCTATTCGTTGATTCGCATACCCATACGGATTGCTGAAAGGTTTACCGAACACGAACACACGGGATTCTGAGATGTAAATCCAGATGAAAACAATAACGTAGTTTAACTTCATTTTGTTAAGTTTCAAATTGGACGTGTTTATTCTGTGAGCAATGCTCAACTAATGCATTAATCACAGAAAAGTCGAAAGTTTTATAGTTTCGGTGTTCGGTCGTTCGGTGCAGGCATGACTTATTTGATAATTTGATTGTTTTCTATGTTTCTATCATATTCTACGATTATGCATCATCTAATATCATTTGACCTTGATGCCTTGAACTGCAGTGAATCACTATAGGACTGAGCAAAACGTGAACTTATGAACTGATTCGCAGAACGTCATAATTGTTTTTCCATAATTTCATGTTTGCTAAACCGCAAAACTGCAAATAACACAGGAAGCAGATTTCAGATTTATAACAATTTATTTATTTATAATTTGTCTCATATTTCATAATTTCATAATTGTATTATTTCATGTTGTTCTTTATGCAATGAGTATTCTTAACAGTTTATCATCATCATCACACACGAACCATAGTTGTGCATTCATTCTGTATTATGTATATATAGGGTGTTAGCATAACTCAACTCAAACTTCTAGTTTAATTAAAAAAGTAAGTATTATGCGAAAAAAATACATCTTCTTGGATATTGCATATATGAGTGTCAGCAACTAACAGTAATAATATACAGGGTGGTAAAAAGAAAAGAAGCACTTTATAATTCTTGTAGCGTTGTACCACATTTCATCAATCTCTATATCATCACACACGCCGAGTTTACAAATGTTAAATTTTCTTCTTCATACAACCAACAAATCAATAACAAGGTTTGTTTCTATAAAAACTACAGGCTAGAGGCGTTCACCTTCCGTCTTCATTCACAATGCACACACATTTCACATTTACATATCATCAATTCATCGAAACGTGTTTGTGTGATGCATGTCATTTGTTTGTTTTATGCTTTTTGAAGGTTAGAAAGAGAGTGCTACTTAAGTGCTATCGTCTTTATTCTGGCATTTCATTTGTTTGTTTGCTTTCGTTTTGTCTTTTTTTGTATTATATCTAAGGGTTGGGTGCGCATCGTACGTTTATGTTACATGTTACAGTTCGTATTCAATCAGGCTATACATTATATTGACTATACATAACCTATACACACACATAACCGCAATTGGGGTTAGAGGTTGAGGTTTAGGTATCATTTAGGTATTAGCGTTAATTGTATCCCTTAGATCTAAATGTTCTGTGTAATCCACTCATCATCTTATCAATCCTATTTACTTTATGTATTATGTATTAATGTAATAACAACGAACGATATGTTTTATTTACTTTCAGTTCAGTCGAATTTGTCGCGTCGGAAATGCGCAAAATACACATGTCACAAAAGAGCAATGTGTTTGCTACGACTACATATAGCCGGGGGTGTCATTTGTGTTGCCTATGTTATATTTATAAACGGTATTTTCTTGCTCGATGAAAGTTTAACGCCACTTGTTTGCGTGTGCTAAGTTTATTTGCGCTCCAGTAAGAAGTACTTATGTGATAGTACCTTCGATATTTTTGGGGAGTGTGAGTGCGCTGCAGGGGTGGGTATATCTACATAGTTTGCGAAATGCTGCCGGCACATGTCATGTCCGCCCCCCCCCACCTCTCTCTTGGGTGATTCGTTATTTATCTAAAAAGCGTTTGTTCCATTTTCATCGCTTCGGTTTGTCGAATCGAAATTGCTAGTCTATCAAAACATAATTTCTTATTTCTCACAAAGTGGATAAAGTTATCGAGTTAAAAGTTGGTGAAGTGTTTTTGTTTGCTACCACAGGTCCACAGGTCACACCAACACACAGAGAAAAAACGTAAAAACGTGTGTGCGAAGGAAAAAACCTCCGAATTATTTGAGTAATCGTTTGATTGTTGGCATTGTTGCAAAATGACATTAAATTGAGAACAGGGAACAATTTGCTTAAGCTCTGCTCGTCGTTGAATGCGAAGCCATTGTGAATTGTCGTAATCTTCATTTCCGGCATCCATCTTGTTGTGCACGTCGCGCGATCGTCGTCTGTTTGTTGACGGCGGACATTCATCTTCGTCCAATTTCCCGGCAGCAAAGAATTAACCGCGAAGGAGGAGACGAGGGAGGAAAAACTTTGGCTGTCTGTGTGCCGGAAGAAACTAACTTGACTTTTTGGGGACGTGTTCGGTTAAATTGCTTCGCGTAATTCTTTTCGTGCGCCGTGCGCCGCCATTTTGGTTTCAGGATCTACACCAACGACGAAACTTCGTTGATTGAGCCACAAAAGTTAAGGTGTAAGTGTAACTAAGAGAGAATTGACGAAAACGAGATTACAGCACTATACACTATACACATAAAAGTGTGGCAAGTAGCGACCGAACACTTCACCTCAAAAAAGCTAACCAAACTTCTGAAGGAATTAAAAATCAATTTTATTCTATAATGTGTGTTTTTTCTTCCGGAATGATTTTACAAATGTTCGAGAGGCCCTTCAGATGAACACGTGCGTGTGTCTGTGCGTTTTTTTGGGGGGAGTCCCTTTTTGTGGCGCCGAGGGCTTGGTAAGATAAAACGCCGACTGAAAGCCAGCCGCAAGGCATGACAAAAGTAGTTTGCTTAATGGTTATTCGGGCCATCAGGCATTTGTTCCTGTTCGTACATCCTTTCGCATTGCTGCGTCCCCCTCGTGTTCGCCTGCCCCCGTTGTGTATCCTTTTTGCGCGACCGACTTTCGTATTGGCCCACATCCCCCACATGCCCACAAAAAGCGTATCCTATCTGTCGTCGTGATTCATGTCTCTTTTAAAACTACCCTCCCGAAACTTCCCGGTCGAGATTTTATATGCCCGTCTTCGAATGGAGGCCCACCTGCCCCCACTCCGCGCCAACTCAGTCACTTAACCCTGCGCATTAGCATTCGCATTTTTTACGACTGCCAAGGCTTAAAACTTTTGTTCCCGTGCGTAGTTCGTCACACATTTTCACTCAAAGGCTCCTTTTCGTTGGTTGTCGATTTTTATCGGCGATCGTAAACAGGCGCCGTCCACTTCCGGTCAAATTCAGTGGCTGCGAAACGTTATCGAGAGTGGATTGGCAGAAGGATTTTGCGCCGAGTCAGTCAAGCGGGACGTAAAACAATCTGTTCGTGTCCTTCGCCCCCCCGCGCGCGCGCCCTTCACCCCCCGCGCATCAAGCCCCCACCCGTTTATTATCTCGCCGCCCGCCGCGCAATAAAACACACTTTTTATTATACGCCATAGCCCTCGAAAAGTATGTTAAACTCTCGGCCATTTGTTCGGCAACGTGCCATCAGAGTGCCATAAAGGCAAAAAATTAATTCAAACACCGCTGAAAACTTCGCCAATCAAACGATTACGTCTGCAAAACGGAAAAAATGCTTATTCCTACCATCCTACCTTACTTACAATCTTACATTCATTTTAAGGTTAGCTCTGATATGGTTATGTTATTACGTGATGGGAAGACTTATTCAGATTGTACGACATATGCACATTGCCATGCTTACACTCACATAACCTAAAAACGCTTAAAATCATCGAAACGTCATCACACATTCATTTTCATACACAATCAGGCATTGGTTTTATGTAGACTTAGAATATAGACTTAAAAACTATGAGTTATGAAAGCTGAGCACTGAGCATGTCATAAATTGTACCTAACCTTACTCGTAGGCGATTATGTTCCTAAGTATGTGTATTTGTGTCAATTGTGCTGCAAGCAACTTGTTTTGGGTGTGTGTGTTTGTGTTTCATGTCGTTTTGGAGTTTATATTATACCTATATGTAGTATGTACACAACGCAAAACAAACTTAACCTATACCTCTTACGTTTAAATGCTAGCCTAACCTAAATCAAGTCATGTTTTAAAACAGTCAACACTGATATGTAGTAGGTTCTCTTTCACTGATCAACAATCGCCCGAGATTGATCGGATGCGCAGTCGTTATGTACAGCATTAAAAATATCCCGCATCCGATCGCCTCTGTTCATTTGGTTGCCTATATTCCATTCCTCTGCTAACGCAGCTAACAATTACCTAATGCTTAGATGCTTAGCTTAAACACGCGCTTTTTGGACATTTCGTGGACTTTTTGGGTGCACGTGTATTGTGTGTGTGTATGTGTGTGAGTTTTTCGTTATTTTTCATTTTGCACTGCTACTTCCGCTATACCAATAAATCTAGCTTAGACTCTAGGTTATGTTAAGGGTTAACAATCAACTAGTCAACTAAATATGTCACAACAAACAAATATACCGTTTGTCTACTCGAAAAAGGGTCACTAAACATGGGGACATTTTGGTTTCTTTTATTTTTAATTTGAGGGATTGAACCTAAAGTCAGGCCAGGCCAGTGGCGTAGCAGCTGACAAACTGACAGATAAAAATTTGACAACTGAATGAATTATTAAAATTAATTTAAATTTAGTACGCCATGTATGAAATAAATCTTCTAGTGCCCCTTTTTCGAGTAGACACACTGTAGTAAAGTTCATTGTGTGTGTCTTCATACCGTTTCCGTTCGCATAAATATTCATGTAAAGTTTATAAGTTTCAATATGTTCAATATTTCAATAAGAGTCGTCTAAAAAGTGGCTGACGTGACTGATATGTATCATGTTGCTTTTGTTCTTTGTTTTCAAGTCGAAAAAATTGCTTTTTGGTTGATTGGAGTCCTTCAGGTCCACGCACCCCCTATGCTGTGTGCAAAGTACTAACCTAAGTTCAAGTGTTCCAGTTCAGTCCTTGGGCTTCGCATATTAGCGCTAGTGTCACGAGAATGCGGCGGTGTGCTGCAATGGCGTAGCGAGCGCGAGCAGTGCCGCCAGCGACAGATAGATGGCGATGTGCGCGGGACACACGCGGCAATTCGTCGAGCTCGCCTCGATCTGCACTATTTCCACCTCCGCCATCTTGAAGACGGATAGAAGGAGGTGTGACGCAAAGTCCGGATGCCGGCTGTTGATGCGCTCGCTGATTGTTTCCAGCAGCTCACCGCATTCCTCCTAAATATCGAAAGACATGCACACGATTATTGAGAACATGAGCCACAAGTGAGGTTAAACCGACCTTTTCCTTGGAGAGACTCTCCATGGGCGAGAGCATGGTGTAATCGATTTCGGGCGCTAGCTTCCCAGCGATGATAACATTCTCCCGCGTTGTGTTGAACAGCTCCAGCGTGCACAGGGTCTATAACACCAAACATAACCTCAAAAGAGCTGATCCAAAACTTAAGCTTCACTTAAATTTGTACCGAAAGAACTTTTCTACTTTTCCACTCTCTCGGTGAAGGGAGGTTCGTATGATATCCGGATATCAAATCAGTGCTTTGTTGGAGTCGTATCATTATATGTATCCCGGAGCGACGTTTTGGACCATCGTGGCAATGTCGCAGCAATATCGTGGCACATTGTGGAAATGCGCACAAATTTACATCCGAGAAGTCGTGGAGTGTGGGGGTGGGAGGAGGGCAAGGAAGAAAAACGTCCCGCTACATTCCGACATTGCGAGGGCGGTCGGGTCCGGAACTCCGGTTGGAGAATCCGGGCTTTTGTTATGATTTCTCCGGCGGCGGCGTTCTTTTTCTCATTTAGCGTTATCTCGCTGCTTGCTGCAACCTCCCCTCCCAATGGAAAGTGGCATATTTTACGCATATTTTATGCCCTTATCAGTTGTTATTATCTTGTGAAGCATTCAATTCTAGAATTCGGGAAATCTCCGACATTTTCAACATTTTACTATAACTACCCCCCCCCGAAGCATGAGTAACGCACTTGTAGTGGTAATTTTCAATTAAATCCTGATTTGATTAATATCCTTGAGGGCAAGGACTAGAGCGGAGAAAAGAGAATGACCCTTTTGGCTCTGTATTAAGGGCGGAAATTCTCTTTCACATTAATTACTACAGGGGCTCAAGTTTCCCCCCTCGCCTAATAGCTTGGGCAACGCTTAATTTTTCAAATTAAGAGCGAACTGCCGGCCCGCCGACCACGCGACCACTTTCCGTACTCCCGTATTACCGTTCTCTGTTTCACCCTCTTTCTTGCCTCCCACTCCTCTTTTTGGACTTTCTACTTGTTTAAAAATTCATCTTGGTATGTAGGACTATAGGAATAACATCTGGAGGGATGACAGATGGTGGCAATCATTTTTTGGATGAGTCTAATCGTCCCCCAGATCCCTCAAACAGCCAAAATCTGTGTAATTAATGCCGACCCACTGATTCTTGCGAGTTGGAATAATAATGTAATTGTGAAGGACTGCGGGGGGGGGGGGGGGGGGCGAACAGAACAGAGCGACCAAAAGAGAACATTACGGGGGGGGGGGTTGAATTTGGCGGTTTCAATTACACTCCATTTGCGGGGATCGCCGAGCGATTAATACGGATTATACAATTATACAATCGCATTCGATATTGCGCGAGGCGTGCCTAATGCGCCATCTATCGGAAAGTCCCTCCCTCCCAGAAAGGATGCGAATGCAAACCATTGAATCAAATTGCCACCCTCATCGATTAATTTGTACTAATCTCGCCGCTACTAATTGCCGTTGTGGACGGCACACTCACCCCATTCGTGGCCTCGTTGAGGATGAACTCCTGCAGAGCGTGGACGACATCCTGGATCACGATCTTGGTGTGATTCTTGTTGAGCTCGCGCTCGTCCACCTCGGAGTAGCCGAGGAAGAGGAACACACCTTGTGGGAGGGTGTACTCGCTGGGCGCCGGCTTGATGCAGATGAAGCGCCCCGAATAGCAGAGACACCTGCCGCGGTAGGCTTGGTATGCGGGGGCGGCGTGGTTGTAGAAGGCGAACTCGGTCTTGCAGGGCATGCGGTCGATGCAGATCGTCTTGCAGGCCAGCTTCTCCCCCACCTCACACTCGCAGACATCAGAGCATTCGAATTCGTCTTCGTGGTATATCTTCAAGGTCAGAAAAACAGTTTAAAACACGTCATTGTGGTATATCTAAAAATACCTAAATCATCTTGAAGATCCTCAAGAGGAAGGTTTTTGATTTGGGAGATTGGAGGTGTGTAACACGTTATTGTGGTATATCTACAAAATACTTAAATCTTGTTGAAGACCCTCAAGAGGAAGATTATTGATTTGAGAGGTTCGTTTTTGGTATTTTTAAAGGTTGACTTGGATAATTGACTTACCCTCTTTAGACTACCCTCCCGGATGTACTGATCTGGAAATTGTGGACGCTGCACAACGCAGTACTCTATAATATACCCAAAGACAATCAATCACTATTTCGGGATCTTTGAAGCAGAGAACTTACTTGGAGGAAGTGTAGTCGTCGCCATAGTAGTAGTCGTCGTGGTGGTTGTAGTGGTGGTAGTAGTCGTCGTTGAGGTCGTAGTAGCCTTAGTAGTAGTCGTCGGAGGAATGAAAACTGTCGTAGTCGGCGTTGTCGTAGGCTTCGGGGTAGTGGTAGTTGTCGTCGTAGTGGTAGTCGTTCTAGTAGGTCTTGTCGCTTGCGGTACCACCACGGTGATCTGCTGCGGGAGAGTGTAACTGGCTCGGGCTGGCGTGGTCGTTGGAATGATCATCACCCGTCGTGTGGTCCTTGCCACCGTTGTTCTGGGCGTTGTGGAGGTCGTTGTGAGCAGAGCTAGGCCTGCCGCCTTCTTCAGATGGAAGTCCTTTTGGGATTCCACTATTGCAAAAGTACCAGGTTAGTACCAGCGGGATTTGAAGGTCTCCTCGCAAGTCTTACCAACACAGGGATTCACCCAGAGAAGACGTTGCCATCCAAGACATTCATAGAGCTGCGTCATATCGGTACCCTTACAGGCGCAGGTCGTTCGGAGGTCAGTCCCCAGGATCCCCAACATTGCCATGCGACAGTCTCCTGGGGACCCGGCGCATTTCTTCGTCACACTGTCCACCGCACATGATTGCTCGTAGTGCTCCAATCGGGCTCTGACCACAGAAGAGTGTTTTAATCCAAGTCCCCCTGATGACTGTCCAGTGTCTAAGAGACTTACCTGCATTCCTTACTCTCGCGGCACGTCTCCGCCAGACTCAAGCAGGTCGGCTGTGGGGCCCCTTCGATCCGCTGCGCACAAACCGGATGGAGTTTCTCCTGCGCCACCATGCAAGTGTCATGTTTATTATCCGTCTTCTTACAGAGACAGAAGGCGATCTCAATGTTCCACGGAAAGCTGGGCTTCCGATAGAACGCCTGCAGGGCCTCCATGCAAGAGTTCCGGTTGCATCTGGACATGTCGCAGTGGTGCAGAATGGGCGCCAGCATCATCCGACAGTTGTAATTCTGCTGGCAGCTCTCCATCGCCACGTGGCACGTGCTCTGGAACACCACCTTGCTCTGTTCCGCCACCGCAGTGCTTCCACTATCTTTATCCGCGGAGCTGCTATTACCCCCGCCGCCATTCGCGCTGCGACTCGCCGGATCGGTGGAACCTGAAAACCACGGCCCCGGTTAACCACAACCACCCCCGGGCGACTAAAACCTGCCCGGAGCATCAAACATTTTGCTTCATAAAGAAGAAGAAAAAAAACACCATACAATTACACATCAATAGACAATATAGGTACATCAAGTTGGGATCCAGATTAGATACATGTATGTATATTACAAAAAGGTCATTGACCTCTCCGCTGACAGAGAGAGACACACAGATAATCACATGGTCGGATGAGATGAATAGCGTGCTGTTTCATTATTTGTTTTGGTTGCTGTCAAAATGGTCAATCAAATCGGGAAACGGCAGTTCAGTAAAACCACGGTGGTTCAGCATGCGGCATGGCGGCGGGCATTCTACGGTGGTGCCAGGGTGGGCGGGGCATCAAGACCTTAACCTTAACCTTAAAGTAGTTTAACTCGGTGCACTAAAGAGAACGCCATGATCCAAAAATTACACTACAAAACAGAGAATGAGAAAGAGAGATGGAGAAAGAGAGATAGATGAGACATGGACATGATATTTCTATACGTTTCTGTACGTTGTGTTGTGTAATCGCGTGACGTGGTTCACAGTTGTGCCGAGCCGTCATTCTTCCTGATAAGCTAATCGCACACGTAGCGCGAAGATAAATCTGTCCAAATGATGTGTAACTGCACACATATGTGCACCACGTTCCGGGACTCACTGTATGACGAGTTGTTTTTCTGTGTCTAGTGAATAAATGAGGTTATGGATGGTACTTACAGTTGGCACGTTGCATGTTTTTAGGTTAGTTTTATTTAGGTGACAGTTATTTTTAGGTTTTTGGTAGTTCTTTATTTTGGTCCAGCGGCTGCAATACGTACTTTGATGCTTTTGATGTTGGGCGGGCGGCATAACCACATCCAGCTCATCGTCGTAGACATTGTTGCCGTGGCCGTAGGTGGCGTTGTTGTGATGATGGTGGTGGTGGTGGGCGGCGGGCCTCGTGCGGTGGCTGAGGACGGCGACGCTGACGCGCTCGTGGTCGGCGTGCGCCTCACGCCCGTTGGCGGCGTCGACGAGCGGATTCTGCACCGCGTCGCCGTCGCCGAGCGGCCCCAAGTCCGCGCCACCCGCTTTCACTGTGAAAAAAGGGCATGAACGGTGTGTGCGCGCGCGCGCGCCTACCCCAAAACCGTTGAGTGGAAGGTGGGGAGAACATAAAATATGACCCTGTATATTTCCAACGAACTGTGAGGATGCGAAAAGAAGTGTGGTCATTACCGTGATGGGTGACCTCGGGGTTGCTATCGGTGGCAGCGGTGTCGGTGCCGGTGTCGGTGCTCGTGCTGTTGGTGCGTACAGTGAAGGGTGCGTGGTCGTGCTCGTGCTGGTGCGCAAAAGTGCGGTTATGATCATCGCCGTCCGCATCCGGAGCGGCAACAGTGGCAACATGGCGATGGGTGGTGAGCGGATCGCGGAGAAGGAAATGCGGATAGAGGTTCGTCGGCGGGGACCAGAAGTGATCGTAAAACTCGCGATCGTGCGGATTGGGTGCATCTAGCATGCCGGAGGTGAGCGGAGGATGGTCTGAAACAGAGACCAGAGTGCAACAAGAGCAGCAAGAAAACGCCACACACACACACACACACAAAACGTCCACAAATTGAGCGGATAATTGCCGCCTAACCAAACCGCAGCTCGCGCGCGTTCACGCGATACCGTGACCGATCAACTCTAACCTCTAACCTCTATAACCTCAAAAGCCAGATGCATAACGTAAATGATTGTGTGTCCAGCTACGATCAAGCAATTAAGTTCAGTGAATGAATAAAGAGTAAAGAGTAAAGGCTGGAATACAATGCAACGACGTATGACGACGTGCCACGTCGTCAAACGCAACGCCACGCTGAGGAAATGAGAGCCGATTACAATGAACGGCGTCCAAACGACGTCAAATGCCGTAAAACGTCACAAATTACTTGTTTTGAAGTTTATTCGG
>JARJDQ010024988.1:0-13820 GCA_030264215.1 Geostiba sp. GC000077
GAAATACTAAAACGTCTCAAAAATGTTGTTGAAATTGCAGCATCAAATATAAATAGCAGCCATTTTGTTTCTATTTGAAATAATTCAATGAACTTGGTCTCAAATTAAAGCCAATGAAATCTACTTTATGATTTTTGGCACGATCTTTGTTCATATTAATTAGATGTGCTGTAATAGTGAATTTAATGAAGGCAAACATTTAAAAAATGAATTGCCGATCAATTGTTTGGTTAAATAGAAGGTGTATTTTTACGTTTTGCGATACTAACAAATTTATATTTGTATTTTAATATTTCACTAATTTCTAATTTTTTTTGAGTTGTGAGCTTCTTCGTTAGTATATTTTTCAGGATTTTTAGTGAAAATCCTTTTAAAAAAAATTCTACGAGTTATTAATTATTTACGTATTCGAGAATTGTTTTATGGATAGAGAATGCGATAAATCACCAGAGAAGAGAACAATACAAACGTTAATAATTTATTACGCGCACAAAAGGGAAAATCAAAAGAAAAATATTTCTGCTGCCAAGCCAAGTAAGGAAACTTTCCTAAATCAAAAAAATAAAAAATAAAAAAATAAAATTACGTCTGTCCTCCTTCCGATTTTCTAACGTCCCTTTTGAGCCCGTAAAACATATTGCAAGCCACAAGATTTATTATGATCAGTATAACCATTTAATTTGAATATTTTTAATACATTTACATTTTTCTTGTTTGCAGGGACTACTCTCGGCGAATTCGGTGTGCTGGTGGAACAGCGCGTTGAACGGTGCCACCAAAGCGCTCGTCTACAAGGGGTACGTGAGCCCCGGAGCGATATTGGTCGGCTCCGAGCCGTGCGCATTGGAGATTTTACGAGGCGCCTGGGCCAGACGCGTCCTGCAACCGCCGGCTGGATATCAGATTGTCAGTTTGGGTGAGTATCCTAGAACCCAGAACCACAACCTCCCCAACTACAAAAAGCGCCAAGTTTATTATCAAGTTGCACTTTGTACCCGGTTGCTAATCCATATCGAGTCATTACCATTACCATTACCATGATGATAATAATCACAGGCATACCCACTGCCAGTGGCAATGTGAGATGAATTTTTGGCATGTTTGGTATTTTTATGCGTAAATTGAACTTTAAGTACGAGCAAGGACGCAAATTGCTAATGGACTAATGCTCGCAATAAACTATTCAGAAGCGAATAATTGTGCTAGTAAGAGGAAAACGGAAAAGAAATTAATAAATTACCTTCGTAATTATAGTAATTTTATAATACAACGAAGCAGAAGCGAATTTCGTGTGATAATTGCATATACGCATATATGTTGGATACTTTCGCGATTCAATTGGTTCCGATCTTTCAAATTCGCAATTCGCTTGTAATTTTTACAATCTTGAACTTCTACAAAATTCAATGAACAAAAAAAAGTCCAAAACTCCACGTAAAATGCATCTTCTTCCTTTTCCTTGTCAAGTTTTACTTAATTTGCTTTCTTAATTTACCTTTCTTGATTACACTTCGTTTTGGTTTTAAGGTATTAAATCTTTTGCCAATTTACGCAAAACGCTTCCTTGTTTCCTTATTTAAATTGAACGTAATTTGAGCTAATCGGTTATTTTCATATAAGCTCATACTTGAGAGGTTTATTAGATGTTTCGAGTTTAACGAAAACGATTGTGTGCGTTTGAACACACGAAATATTAATTATACCATTAATACCATTATACGAAATGTGTAAAAATACTGAAATACGACCAGAAAGAGAAATTCGTGAAATATACCGTGAAACTTAATACAGCACTCAATGCCTTTGAGGATGCTTATAGTATACCTATACTAATTCGTAATAAATCATTTTGGTCAAATTACCGCAAATTTGTAATCTGAATTTACGACAATTTCTAAACATCACGGCAAACGCGTATATGTTTACGATGTTTAGGTGTTTAGTTCAAAGCGAAATCTACCTTACCGACAATTAAAAGCTGTTTTTATGTGCGTGCATGTAGGATGTTTTAATGCAAAAGCAAATCTTTATCTTGCATCACCTAGCTCCTAGCAAATATCAACTCTTGAACTCTGACTGTTTGCATTCACAGTATTCACACCTCAAGCCTATTTTTAATGTCTTCTGAAGGTTGGCACTGGCACTCTCTTGACATTAATGAAGTCTAACTGTAAATACCTATATCATTCATCAGGATCCCAGAAGATCAACATGTTCGAGTGATCGTAGGCGATCACAACAAATTGAAATTCGCCATTTTATTGTAGCTATATATCATTTACAAATGCTAAGCGTTCCGCGCATGCGCGTATTGCATTCCTGCGAAGCCTTCATACCTTCAACCTGACCGAATAATTGATAAATAAGCAAACGCACGCGTGCACTTCCATCCTCGGCTCGCATTTATCGTTCCTCGATAAACATGCTTTATAAATGTCGACTAGAAAATTAATAGATCTCATTTCATTCGATCCGGCGATGCAGCACAATAAACTATTGCCGTATTGCCTATTGCCATCTACGGTCCACCAATTCAATTAACTCTTGGTCTCCCCGAGGCTCAAGAACGATATTTACAGAACATCTAAATCACGCATTTGCATTTACATATCATATATCATATTTAACAGATTTCGAGATTTCGAAATGAGCGGAAAATTGCGTGAAAACGCGAATTAAAACGTAGACAGTATTTTCTGCAATTAGGTTAAAGCGTGGCATCCTGCATTCCGTTCCGTTGCGATTTTCTTTGAAGAATGGCGCGCCCGAAATTGCTTTGATGTCATTCTGGCATCGGGCCATGAGGGATGTGGACCTCCATGTTGGTGTGCGTTTCGTACCTTCGTCGTGTAATATGCTTGGTGCACTTATCCTGGAAATGGGGCCGCTTTTACTGGCGCAGAGTCTCAGAGTTTTATAGGTGCTACCACCTCAACCTCAACAAATTCGCTGTGTCATGAATCATTGATGCCAGTGCCAGCGTGCAACGTATTGATTTTCTTCTTGGCATATAGATTACTTAATCTGCAGCTTGATTGCGACCATCCATTGTGTAAAACTAGAACTGTAAAATTCCAAAATTAAATTACAACCTCTTTAAATTCTTGTTTTCCATGAGGCTTTCCAGTGATCCGTCACTTTCAAGGTGTGAGGTTGGAAACGCAAGCGAAGCAGGACAAACAAACCACAACAAACTGAGAGAGACTCAGCTGACAGTCTGTGTCTGAGAGAGAGAGAGAAAGGATTTTGTCTGCCCTCCAAGACTGCAGCTCGTGTGGTGTATATTAAGTTGCCTATAGTGCCTGGTAGAATTTGCTTAAAATGGTGCTTTGAATTGTGCAAATTGTGATTGTATTCAATATTTATGTTCTTAAAGAGGAATAGTCGATCAAATCTAAAACGTGAATTACGAAGCGTAAACATGATTATGTATACATGAGGGAAATTCAATTATATGACACCAGTGCGCTGAAAATGATTATATGTTTATTTTAATAATCAATTAAGGGAAATGCGCTGGCCAGCAGGACTGCAGTTAGACGTTCATTATCAAGCAACATTCATAATTGTAATTTTGCATGACTGGATAATTGGTCCTCGTTTGGAGTGTCTCGCGCATGGATTGGAAATGCAATTTGCGAACGTGTTCACTCGTTCACTGTTCTCCATTATAAAATATGGATATAATTTATGCTTCAAATGTGCAAATTTCAAGCTATACTAGGAAAAGACTCTCTCAACTGGCACGTAAAAGTGCAACTTTTTTTATTAAACGAAGTGGTTATGCAACAACTGCTTGCATTTCATTGCAGTTATTGAATGTCAGCGCCATAAAACCGCCGTCGCGGTTATTCGTTTTTAGAATCACTTAAGAGCTATTAACATTCACACTTGACACTTCACACTGAAATGCTGCACATTTTATGTGCTCAAATTCACCTTTGCGATGCATTCTCATAGGTCTAGGAGGGTAACATATTTAATTCATCCGGCGCAATTTTGGCCTCTGAGAACACGCTTCTTTGTTAGCTGGATACTTGGTGACATGTCGGGATGATTGATGTACTTAAGTAATTATCTTGCGCATGGCGGCATGATGAAGAACGCCAAACAAAGCCAGCGCTCAGAGCCACAACTTATGCAAACGAAAATAAGTACATAACAGAAATTACACGCGCTCATAAAAATGAGACGCAGCCGCAAATGAGACGGGGCGTAATTAGCATCATTAAGCTGTGCAGTTGCATAACGCACAGGCGCAGCAAAAGGGTTATTGAGTTGTTTTGCATCACGCCGCTGCTCCTTTACAGTGAAAGTTTTTCTTTGTACTTTGTTCTTAAAGCGATTGATAAATTACGATGTGAATCTTTTTGTGTCGCAAACACTTTGCATTTTCTTGTTGAGCCGGTACATGGCGTCGTGTCGTTTTCCTGTTATTTTCTAGTTCAATTCTAGGAAATTTGCTTTTCATTTCTTTCGCAGTGCGCTTGTCTGACGTTGTCTATTAAGTTTTTGCGTTCATTTATGGCTCGAAGATCGTGCACTTGCGGCGGGTACGTGCAATCAACGTGCACTTCATGTTTTCGTGGAACGGTCTAACAGACAACAAGACAGAAATACGACTGACTACAAGCAACAATTCAATAAATTAAATTATAGCTTAATTATAACTACTTGCGATCTGAGAGAGTATAGCGAATAACGTGTCTCGAACTTTTACTCTTCCGCGACATTATGGGTCGATACAAAATTTAATCATGAAGTCGTGGCACCTTTGCGATTCGTTACTCGTCGATGCACTCTTCTTGAAGAGCGCATGTATCGGATTGCTATACGACATTCATAGCTTGATGCTGACAACAAGCATGGTTTATGATTTTCTTAATTATCATTGTAATTATCATTGAAAGTTTCATTGCAATTTTATACGTTTTCAACAAGGAAGACTTTCACGAAAAATTTTCAAAAAATTTTGGATTCAACGGTTGAAGTGTTTGAAGAAAGTAATGCAAATACCATTTTTTTGTGAAGAACGTGGTGTTATCGTAGGCAACCCAATGAACAGCTTTCGGAACACGGCTGTACAATGCACAATGCGGAAAGTTTATTGATCGCGTTAAGTTTTACCAGAAATTAAGTTATTCGATTGATTAAATGCATAATGATCTAAATGTATATTATCAGTAGATAATTCGCAACGAAATTATAATCCGATAATACCATAATAAATGAAGCTGTCAATGTTGTTTATAACTGTTATTATAATGTTAATATTATTCATGAGCTTCAACTTTTCAACCTCAGACTTACAATTTCTTCTGTGTTTATGCTATGCGTATAGAAAATTATTTATGCATCAAGGAAGACATTTTACTGCATGTCGTGCTGCGTGGAAAGCGGTTTTGATCCTCGATAGTTTTGTTATTAATTCAATTAAGAACCGCAGCAATCATCTTGTAATAAATGCATTCTATAAGGCAATGGTGTCGACGCACGCTTGTTTATGCGTGGTAATTGATTTAATTGAAATCTGCCGAAGGCTAAATACGACGCAATTTCAATTTCGTGTTCGGTCTTTGCTAACTGTTCATCACATGTCCGAAATCCGCAAGAATTATGTCAAGTGGTGTCGTACGTTCTACGTATAATTGAAGACACTTTCCTAAAAACTTTCAACGTTTCAACTTGGGCTTAATTTATTTATTTCTTTATTTCCCAGATGACATCGAAAATAGCGTTGTGAATTCAGTGCCGCAGACACAATGGACGCCATTGACGGAGGCAATATGTGCCGTCGTTCTTCGGCTGTCCAGCCAAGGCCGTCCGGCTGGAATACCAACAATTCGGGAAGCGCTAATAATGGCTTTCCCACACGTCTCACCACCCAGCGAACGCGTCATTTACGACACCCTCGTGCAGCTCACGACCGAGAGAAAGCTTTATCACACATCTAGAGGATATTTCATCGTCACACCAGAGTGAGTACATTGTGATCGTAGGGAATTTCTAAGCCTAAATACACGGAAAATTGTTTGTGTCTGTGCAGACGACGAAGATCCCGCAGCCACTCTAGAAGCCGCCGGAGAAATGAGGAGGAAACGATGGGAAAAGGTATTTTGATGACCACGGAGGAGGCGCTGGTGCTGGTGCATGGCGAAATGACTACCATTCGCGATGGGGACGTCACTCATCAGTGCATTCAAACGAATTTGGCCGATGTCATTTGCGGCGGCAATGCGAGCGACAAGATATTGTACGCGCGGAACAACAAGCGACGCTCGGCGTCGTTTCCATCCCCGAAGAGTCCAGACAGACGCGGTTCCTTCCGTCTGTGGGGATCTACGAGAAGATTGCGTCGCTCGGCGTCGACCAGAACCATTGCGCGACAGAATTACACGGATAGCAGCAGCAGCACGGAATATCCTAATAGCGATTCCGCTAATACTCCAACTCCGAGTAAGTAAGACTTACGTTGTTTGAATTGAACCGAGGTTCCACCGAATGTAAGCTTAATTTAATTTGTGCTCATTGACATTTTCATGCATCGTTACAGAAAAAGAATCACTGCTTTCAAGGATATTCAGACGTTCCAAGCGTTCTCAGTGCCAAATTAGTAACTACAGCGCACAATTTCCGCCGACTGAATGGTTCAATTCGAAAGCCATACATTTGCACAATGTCGGTACGCAAACATCAACAGCAGATGAGGTAATAAATATTGTTGTGTTTAACTAGTGATTGCGATGAAGACCTAATTGAAAATTGCTTGCAGGATTCAACATTGTCATTGCCATATTACTATGTAAATTCGGAAACAGCGTCTTCCAAATCGGCAACATTACCACGCCGGCATCGACGTCAATTATCGAACGACTCCACATACATGACATCGCACATCGCATCCCGGGAACAATCGCCAAGCTTGCGATTGGGTACGCCGTCTTCCAGCTCCCTGCCGCGGAATCCCAATCGAAGTCCTCTGCATTCAATCAAAAGTCGCGAGAGCTCGCGCAAGACAAGCCGCAGCAGCCTCACGAAAGTGCCACCCAACGATGACATCGATGAGGAGGAGATCAAGTCCCTGGAAACAAAGCCCATCCGCCCAACGAAACGAGACAATTTCAAGATCTTCGGTAGCGACTTTAAATCAACAAAAGCATCGAGTCTGGAATCACTAAAGACGGTGCATCATCGCGATGATAAGTCCTACACGGACGACTCTACGCTGAAAACACTCGCGAGTTTGGACAACAGCGGTCCGTCGAGCATCGAATCGCATAAAAGCAGCAAAACAGGTAGCTCCATCACGAGCGGTCCGTCCAGCTTGGAATCGCACAAGACGGTGATTTCGAGGAACACAGCCGCACCCGCCATCGACGCCAGATTGAAACGGTCGCCCAAGCGACGCGAAAAGGAAAAACACAAATCTATCGATACGCCGTCCATATCGCACAGCAATTCGTTCACGCTGCAAGTAACTACAAATCAGAACGGAAACAATTTCGCCGCGTCCAACACGAATGCGACGACGACTGCCACTATTAATAGCGGCACGGGGGCAAATACGAAAATCTACGTGCAAAATTCGCCGGTGCGCTCGGTGATTACGTTCGAAAATGGCCAGCACAACGATCCCAATCCGAATCTGGTCATCATCAACGGCTCCGATCCCATTATCGAGCCGACGCGCTATCAAATATCCGCCAAGGCGGCCGCCAATGCCACGGACTTGTGGGCAAAAAACACGAACAATGCCAAGGAGGAAAGTTTGAACAACTTAACGACGAACGCCGATGGCAAAAACACCAGCGACGAGAAGAACGAGCAGATGAACAACAGCAGAAAGTTGTCGCTGCAAATGCCATCGCGTGATTTAAACTACAAGAACCTATTGAAGAACGTGCCATCCACGTCAAACAATAAGCAGTTCGCGTCGAACTCGAATCCGGACTCGCCCATAAATAACAGCTTCAAAGAGTTCACGCGAAACACCTTCGACAGTAAGTCCTTCGACGACCTGGGCGGAAGCGTCGGCGACGTCTATAAGCAGCTCACGGATTCGAAGACCTCGCTGGATAAATCATATCAATCCATATTGGAGAAGAATATTTTGGGATCGGAGCCGAATATCAGTCTAAAGGATCAGGAGGGGAAATCGGTGAGTCGGCAGAACAGCCACCATCATTTTCCCAGCCTCAGCGATTTGAGTTTCAATTTCACCAGCCTGGCGGCGCAGAAAATCCTCAAGGGCGTGAGCATTAACAGCATTGACACATTGGTGGAACTCAACATGGCGGCGAACGGGGAAAAGCAGAATAATTGTGATATCGTTCACACCGACTTTGGATTGGTTTGAAATACGACGGAGCTGCATTGGTTTTCTTGTAGGACGCCTTGTTAGATCTTATTACATTAGGATAGAAATGATCATAAGGATCGGCGTGCGGGAAGGAAGGGGATGCGATGAGAGATGAGAGATGAGCAAGATTGAATTGAATTTCGAGCTTCTTACCCGACTTTTTTCCGATAAAAGTTGTTGTTGTAAGGGGGCAGCCATTGAGAAACCGAAAGTTTGAGGAAGTGCATATTCTTTTATTTCTTGTTTAGTCTAGGACGTCTAGGTATATTACGAACCAAGCGAATGCACCAAACAATCTACCACGGATTCGCGGACAATATCGATTTTACATGTGTATCATAAAAGATGTCTTCTTGAAGTGTCTTAACTTTTTAGCGATTTTACTACAATATGTACCCTCCCCTGTTTACAAGAACATATATACATAGATCACTTGCTTTGTATTTATCCGTACTTAATCTATATATAAATATGTCAAATGACGAATATGATTTGATAAGCTTTGTATAAAATGTTTTAATGCTTGTTTGCAGTAAGATTGTAAGACAGAGCATGTAAAAATGATCATCTTACTGTAAGTATTTTAATAAACAACATTTACACTAATGAATTCAGCAATCCATTGAGATTGTAACCCACACAGCATTCCGGTTCTTTTATTTGTTTACGTCGGGTAGTCTGGTTAAATCATTCATGATATTCAAGGTGAGATAAAATAAAAGGATTCCAATTCACACGTTTATGTTTTGCCATTTCCAACGGGGCGGCGCATTTCATAAGAAGCCTTGCGCTTGCGTGCTACGGATAATCTCAGGGGGATGGGTTTATTTATATAATGCATAAAATCTACGGTCTACTACGCGACCCTGGAATCCTCACAGCACAAATGATACTACGCAGTTACGTTACGTCTCGAGCACTTGGGCATAGCCATGATGAAAGGACTCGCCTCGCTTGCATTTCTCTATCGATCACTCGTGATGACGCTGTGCTGCTGTGCATAAGGTCGATTCGAGGCGCGTTTTCCGTGGAAATCTCGGCCTTACAATCCTCGAATTCCTTGTTCGTTGAAACTTGAAGCCTGCGCATTGCGTTTCGCATGGCTTCGCTTTTTCGGCAGCGTGCCCAACGCGACTCTACCCCACCGGCCCCGGAAGCAACCAGCTACTACGCACTTGCTAACATTTAACATTTATAAATTGGTGCATAGTAGCATAGTGCATACGTGACCTAAGTCACGGTTTCGCGGATGCCGAGACCGAAAATCAAACCGGGACTTGGATCAATTAATTTATTTACTTCGCAGCTTTACTGGACCCTGGATGTGAACTTCAACTGCTCTTCGATGTATTATTTATAATCGTGTTGTTGAAATAAACAAAGTGCAATATTTGCTTGCAACTTATGTGTAGGTATACTTATGAATGAACATCTTTTAGCAAGTAAAACTGTTTGTCTGTTAAGCTTTCAGCAGTCAAACTCTGGGCTAATAAAAATTCCATCTCTAAACATTGCTACTGATGTTAATCACATTATGCTGTCGTTACACTCACGTTATTAGGAATGTTATGATAAGATTTAATTACACCTTAATGCCTAAATAACAAATGTCCAGTAAGTTTCATTATCGCAATGTTACTCTTATTCAGCGTGTCGGCGTTGTTGAGTCGTTCTATGAAGAAAGTCATAATACATTTTACTGTTTTAGATGTCTACGATTCTGGATCTAATTTCATATTGCGTTTTGCGTTTCACTGTTCCAGTGTAAACAAACAGTGTAAATTAGAATTACCAAACCGGAAAAATACTCTCCTGCATGCTCCTGCCACGTCATAGTGTTAGACGTTAGTTAGAGTAACAATAAAGTGTTAGGTTGTTAAGTAAATTGAATTTGTGAATTCATTTAACAAATTAGTTATATGTTAACTTTTTCTACGTAAGCTACGTAAGAATATTAACATAATTTAGCACATTTGACATGTTACACATCTTTGACCTTTTCCTACACGCGAACCAGACGAATCTTGTTTATTTGGCATGCGTCTACGAGATTTGTAGGACTGTGCAAATTCGAATTTTAGCTCATAGATTAAAGCAAATAGAGACGGACTTTATATTTTTCACATTTGCCCTAACTCCTAACAAGTAACAAATGTGTAAACTCTCATTGTGTCAGTGTTTACAACAATTTGCAATTCTTATTAACTCGAGCCAATTCTGCATTATAAAATAACGTGCACTTTTATCGCTTCTTTTATTACTAGTTATCAAATGCAGCATGGTTCACTAAACTTTATGCATACAACTCTGTTCACTTCGCTAGACTGTTGGTTATATCCTCGTTATCGTATTTTATCAGTTAATTATCACCAATTAATACATATATGATATATGAGTATATGCAATACAGTAGCATCGTGAATTAAATAAAGTTTAATTTTGCACTTTTATTACAAAGTTTTTAGAATTACGCAACGGTAGCGGCGTACAACATTTAATTTTCATTGATGGGCGTTGTTACTAAGTACTCACAAAGTAATAATCGCCACAAATTCGTTAATTAATTTCTTTCTGTCACGAATACCGCACAGTATATAAACACGCCCATTCGAAAGATATGTAATATTCTAGATTCGCTCAATGCTCAATGTTTACTAAATAATGCGAATTGTAAACAGAAGCGCGTATAAATTACGTCGATTTGTATATTTTATGTCACATAACTCCTTGACTTGTCCGAAGGAAGTGTGCAAAAGTTTTGAAGTGGAGAAGTGGAGAAGTTCTTAATCCTTGTGTTAGACAGTTAGACAGTTAGACTATTAAAGGACGTTTTGCATATTTACATTCAATGAAGAGGACATTGTTTTGAAATGATTGAAAAATTGATACAGGTCAGTTAAAGAGCTATACTATCTACTGATTAAATATTTAAACTTTCATTATGTCGTATATCATACATGATTTTATAGAGTTTTCTATTAAAACGTTTATCATCCACTTCTTTGTAAAAAAAATAGTGGGTGTCATTTTACCTAGAAACATTTGTGGATATCATCAAGTAAATAAATCACCGGAACACATGCATATATCATATACATATCATCGTCCTACCTTTAATGCAATTTACATGACTTCATAATTGGATTTGCATGCTGTAAATCTTGTAAGAACCGTAGAAGTTCGAAAAGATTATCATTATCCAAAATTACGTTCGCGACTATGCTCACGCTAACATTATCCAATATGTCTTCCACAAATACATCAAGCTGAGAAGCATTCTCTGTATCAAGTTTTTGTTTTAAAAGGTTTTAATTTTAAAGCATGACAAGGACCCTTTGCACATGAGCTCAGTAAGAGCCTGTTGCGTATTGCATTTAGCATTTATAATGTTTTGTTTTTGATAATATATTGTGCGTATTTACATATCTACGCCGACACCTGCTCGCATTATCATACCGTTTGTTGATATTTTACTAGAACGGTCTAGTTATAACTGAACTGATCACGTAAATAATAGGCCACACAGCCGCAATAAACACGCTGAGATGAACAAAGCAGTCACCTTGCCTGAAACATTCCAGTTATATAAACTCCACGCGAATCATGTTCTTAACGAATTTGGTTTTGCAGTGCCGTGAGTCAGGTGGTGCTAAAATCCAAGTTTGCGCATATTTTATTAACTGAACCACAGTGCCAATAAAAAATATCTGCAGTGGAATAGAGTGTAATAAACGCAACATTCAAGCATGTTGTTTTTCGTGTCGCATGTTCATACCGACCTGAAGTATGGAAACATTGGAAACTTCAACAAGCTTATTAATGTGAGTAAAAATAATACAACACAAAACATAGTATCAGCATTTCCATCATTTACTCATCTTGCTTAATCAACTTCAAAATTAATACCTGACGCCTACTAATATTCAGGCATTTTAATAATTTAAGTTGATTTTCAAACATTTTAAAATTAAATGTTTTGATGCTCTTTTTAACTTTAACAAGTGCATTTTAGAGGTGCCAACAAACTGACGCATAGAATCCGTAAACTTGAAAATCTCTCTCGTGATAAAGACACTATTTATAACTACACTGGCTGCCGACCACCATTTTGCGTTAGCGTATGTTACATAAACTTCTGGGACTTTTGTGATTGGTCCAGGAGAGCTTATTAATTTAAATTGACAGCTTGATGTTGGGCGAATTCGCTCTCGGCAGTTATTTTAAAACCATCAGCGATTTCGTTGTAAACAAAACTCGCGAAAGCATTGCGCACGAAATATAAGTTGATAAAGTTTGACATGCTAATTAATCAGTATGCGACTTGCCATTTTAACGTTGATGTAGTTGGCAAATTCTGTAATGTGATATAAGATTATAGATAATCATTTTTTAAGTAATTACTTATGGGGAAACCGAAAACCGTGTTCATTTGATTTATATTAATTTTTATTCCATTTTATTTGGAAAGTAAACATGCTTTTTTTCTTTTTCCTTTCTTAATAGCATGCTTCTGCAATTATGTAACAATGTAGGTAACTACTACAAAAACTATTGAAGATTGAACATATTTAGTTTTTAGCGATTCACTCTGTTATTATTCAGGATGATAAGATAAAACTGTTGTAAACAAGGTGTAATTAGTTCGTTTAGTTATAGTCTATTGGTCTATCCACTATCCATGTTAATGTTAGGCGATCCATGACATTGATATTATTCCATTGACGCAAGTGAGTCATGGAACTAATTAGGAAGAAGCGTGTTCAATTAGCTTAATTATCAAAGCAAACAATCCATTCATTGAAAATGTTTTTTGCATTGTGGTGCTGACTGCTGTCTGCTGAAGTGCTAGTAGTGGTAATTAATTTAGGTTTAATGGTTTATTTATTGTATCGATTGCAATAAGTTACAACTAAGTACTTTTCTATGAATTTGGATCTCATGCTAGGTGCTGGTATTTGGTATAAATATGAAAGTTTACACTTTACAGTCTTTACACTATTCTAAGAAATATAATGTGTATAATTCTGTCATTGTTTTGAACATTGTCAACATACTAAATTGCCCTGAGAGAACGGAGAGAGAATCGGACCTCTTATGCTGAACGCAGTATACATAGGTATACAAATGCGGAAAACGAAAATGTGCATCTAGGTCGCGACCTTTAAAAAATCAATAGTAGTAAGGCAATTGACCATTATGGCAATAACCGTCCATTAGCGCTATTGAACAACTAATATAAGAGGTATAATAAACTTATCGCCAAGTCCCAACGTCTGAATGCACTTGGCTCAATTCAATGCAGGTTGAGGTATACGATGTTCCGGCTGCAGGGCTGCTAGACACTATAGTGAATTCGCTGGAACCTTTCCGATTTTTGACGTTTCTAACTGGAGATGGGTGGGGGACTCCAGCGGCGCAATGGTGTTGAGTGAAGGAGAGAGGGGATATGATCTCCCTCACC
>JARJDQ010024997.1:0-30186 GCA_030264215.1 Geostiba sp. GC000077
CATGCATTTAATTTGTCTTAAATAAAAATGGCTGATAACTGCAATAGAGAACTTATCCCCAAATTCATAGTTATTTAATAAATCCTTCTGAAGCAATTTGAAGCTGTAACAATTTAGTATGCATCTTAAATCTAGCTAAATATAACTTTGGGGATAAGTTCTCTATTGCAGTTATCAGCCATTTTTATTTAAGACAAATTAAATGCATGTCCATTTACAAAGTTAACTTTGAAACCTTGAGCTCTTGGAGAGCCCAAATGAAGATTCTTCACTCAGAACCTTTTTGAACAATCGCGCTGTGTAATTATTATACCAAATTTAAACACCCTGTATCTCAAATATCCACGAGCGCCTTCCGCAATATTGCAATATATTGCTCAGAGAATGGAAATTAGTTTGTCAATATTGCAAAAGTTTACATTTCACATTTTACATATTGACAAGCGCATTAATAACGCATGCTGCAATTAAAAATTTGATTAATTTAAAGTAATTGTAAGCTTTAAAAATAAACCTCGTCATTTCGTTAATGAACTCTCGCCGATATTGTTTTATTTAATTCGCGCGTTGCAAAGCCGCAAACACACTCGAAATAATTATTTCACGGAAACAACTGTTTTCTATCATTTGTATGAATATATTATTTGTATGAATATATATTCTCCCCAGCTGGCAGCTGGAAAACCTACATTTAATATAGGCTTGCAAATTAATTCAGTAGCTGCCCGACAAATAATAGAGTATATATTTATTTATGAATAACAGAATAACTAATAAATATGCACAGGGAGAAACTTTTCGACTGTAAGAAGTTATTTACAATTGCATTGATTAAATTCGTGTATCGTGCAGTGTGTACGCATGCTTACCTTGTGGTAATAATAACTCTATGGCAAGCTAATAAAATTATAATTAACCTAATGTTAATTATTCATCGCCAGGGTGCAGAAACAACCGCAAACACAATTATTATTCAACGCAATATGTGAATAATTGTCGGGCGGAAAATATTATCGATGTAAATCGATGCGGATTAATTGCGCTCGGTTACTCGGCACATCAGGATGGTCGCGATGGTAACCCTGCTGGCAAGCGTGTGGCAGGGGCGTGTGTTTACTATTTTGTTGTAACTGAGTTGTAAACAATGCACAGCGCCATCGCCGCCCCCGCCACCGTTAGCCACAACCACGCGCGTAACATTGGCATGGCATGGCTGCGTGGCCATAAATTGCGTTTGCCTTTTGTGTCCGGCAAAAATTATTGGCATAGCTGCCGCTCCACGGCCGCACACGGCGGCGGCGGTGGCGGCGCGGCGTTTCTCACCAGGGCCTAGAGTTATATTGTGCTCCGAATGTTTATTGAATCGTATTCGTATTATGCATGATTTGCTGTTTGCATTTCATTAAATCATGGCGGGTGCGCGCACAATTTCCCACCCTCTTCCCGCCGCCCCCTGTCCGTGCATGAGAGCGTAAGGAATTTAATATACATACATATATAATTACGATTTGGGCACATTGTGGAGATTTTTTCAATATTAGTTTGTTAATTACGCTTTTGTATTTTCCACGCTACGTGATTAAAACAACAGGCGAGAGCATTAGCAATGAAGTGATTTAATTTAATCTGGATTCTGGAATGAATGCAAAGTTATTTTGGTGAAGTGCACATCAGTGCACAGTGCACAAATAAATAAATAACGCGAACATCCCCATCACATATGACGCATCAAATAATAAATGGAATTCAATTAAACTTTAATTTGAAATTTCCAACGGGTGAAATTTTTGCTACGCAAAATCGTACCTATAGATAAACTTTGTAGTTTATGTCAAAAGAAAACGATAATATTAATACAAAAATGCTGAGAAAGTTTTCGTTTGCCATCACCAAATGTTGAATTTTTAGGGTAGCTGTTGTAAAAATCGAGCACTTCTGGTGAATCAGTTTTCTCATAATAGCATAACTAGAATGGATAACAATTCAAAACTATGAATTGAATTAATTCAAATTAATTAAAGTTAAAACAAAAGGAATAATTCTGGTTAGATGCTTTTTAAAAGAAAACTGACTCCGCAGAAGTGTTCGACTTGTACATACAACAGCTGCTGTGCAGCAGTGCAACAATAGTGCAAATAAAAAATGTTGTTATTATGCATATTTATAACCTAAGGCCAAACGAAGACTTGCTCAGCATTTTGGTTGATTATCGATTTCTTTTGACATAACCTACAAAGTTATCTGGCGTTTTTCCGCCAATTTTAGTCCACCCTGTAACACAGGTTGTATTCGCCCAATGAATCCAAAAGCGAGTTTTTGTGCCGTTGGCGTTGCATCGTTTATTTAGTTGCTTGGCTGAATGGATTGTTATGCAAATTTGTCATACGATTGAACCGAATTGAAATGAAATCAACGAAAAAGTTTTGCGAGTGCGTCGTAAAATTTTTACCGATTTGAAAGAGTCGCTTTTACAATCATTATTTGTACTCGTTTTTTCCGCGCCGTTCGTGCAAAACTCCCGTCCAAAGTCCAAGCGAGCGGAAAGAAGTTTTATTTAATAGCTGCTAGCTGTTGAAAGTGCCAGAGGAGTTAAATGGAATGTAAGTGATGTTCTTGAGTCAGTCAGATCAAATGAAATTTGCATTCACCCTTTTGCCATCCGTGCACGCCACCAGTACGAAATAACCCAGGCGAGGGACCATGCAGTTCGCATTTTCCACTCACGGCGCTCACGCTCCATCAGGTTCCAGAACTTCCAGGAGGACGCGCGTCACCGCCGCCTTCGGAAAAATTACGAAATCCATTTTGAAGCTTATAAAGACGAGGCGTTTTCGTTTCTTAATAGCGGTCGTTTTTTTGTTGTTTAAGTCGACATGAGGGCGGTTTTAATGTCGTACCCTCGGGACGTTCGGTCAGCGCTTGAAGACTATGAGAATTGGCACGAAATAAAGTTTCGCTCGGTGGGCAACGTCCGGCGGCCGGGGACCACCCCCCAGGCCCCCAGTGCGGCCCGCTCCCCCCTCGGAGGTGGTCGAGCGGCGGGCTGGTGTTTTGGTGCTTCGGTGCGTCGGCTGCGGCGGTTCGTGTGCAAAAACCAGGAGGGAGATGTGATTCATTCAACTCTCCGGACACGTTTCCGGTGACGCTTGGCCGCACTGAGTTACGCCAGGAGATGGACCCTCTTTATAATAGTCTACTTTCTCCGCTCGCTCTGCTCGCTCTGCTCGTTCTGCTCGCTCACTCGCCGACTCACCCTCGGGCTACCAGCCGCTAAATCCTAAACTATTCGAATGTGTCGCATCCACTCGCATTTCCAACTTTATACTTAATTTAATAAAAAAAATTCAAACAACCATGCAGTCTCTATAAATATCGAAAAGTGAATTAAAATCTTCGCCACGTGTCACAGCACAAAACTGGGGGAATTGAATATTTGTCTCTTTGTCATTTTATGCGTTGGTAATTTGACCTCCGAAGAATGGAGAGGACGAAATTTATCAATTGTCACAGAATCCACCATGGGATATAATTTCATCAAACATGGGGCGCAAAGTGTCATAATGGGCAATTTTCTCATTTTGGAAAAGGGCCACAATAACATAATTATGTGATGTTTTCACGTGGCGCGCGATCCCCCTTTGTTGTGACGTCGTCCAGCGATGGCGATGGCAAATGGCTGCCCTGCCCCCCGCCCGACCACCGAAACGCTTCTAATAGTATTGGGACTTCTTGGTCTGCTGGTCACATGGTATTAGCCTCTAATGGTCATTTCCCTCTTATAGTAATTCGGGAGATTTATTACGGCCCGCCATCAACATAATACTACTACGCCAACATTTATTTAACCCCATAACATTCATTTATGTTGCGGCAAATTTTACGTTCGTCATTTTTCATTTTGCTCTGCTGCTGGACACTGCAGCGCACGCCACCACTTCGTGTTTGTGCGGGTGTGCGGGAGTCAAACACAATAAAACAATGAAATTAACTGCTACAATGGCGTCGTCTTTTCACGAATATTTACTGCGGCGCGAAACATTTGATAAATACTTGCAAATGTGAATTTTTATATTATTTTTGTATGTGAGTATATAGGGTGTGTCAAAGTTAGGTCATCAAAGTTATTATTTTATACATTTTGAGGTTACAAACATTTATAATAACGTTCTACAACAGCTGTTGTAAAACTAGAAGAAAGAACACTTCTCTTGAAAATGTTTGAAATTTTAAAATAATTCAGTTTAATAATGATTTAAGGCAATTCAAGGGAAGTTCCAGAAGTGCAATAGTGAATGTGAAACTAATCAATAGATGTTTTAAATTTTTAGTGAAGTCAATTTCTAATGAGTCATTCTCCTATGCTCCCATGCTAAACGATTAGTCACTCAGTCACCAACTATAACATATTTTTTTCTATATATGAAAAAAAAGCACCTAGAAAACATACAGGGTGTTCCAGTTTAAACGCCCCACCGGGAATTGGCAGATTCTACAGCCAAAACGGAGCCAAAGTTATTATACGAAAATGCTGAGGATATAACCGTTTTCGAGTTATACCAACTTCTAGTATGTTCAATAAAAAATGTCTAAAAAGTGTGAACTGGTTCCATTTTGTAAACAGTAGGTAGCTATGCAGCGTAAAATAATTGCATTTGCACTTATAAGATCTATTTGCAATTTTTTGAAACCTACTTTACGGTAAAAAAAAACAGAGTTTGAAATTTTGCCCTATGAGTCATACTCGAACCGGTTTTAACATGGTAGAAGAGTTTGTGCAGTGTGACTCATTGCAAACTTTGAAATTTTATTTTGACTGTTTCAGTAAAGTATTTGACAACCTTATTAAGAAATGAAAAACGTAAAATTAAGCTCACATTCATTTCCAAACACCCTGTATTTACAATTTACAAAATGATTGTGTTGGCACTTGGCACTGTTAACATGGGCATGGCACAGGGTTTGGCGCTCAGCGTGTGCGTGGAATTGCAACGCCACACCATCGCAAGGATTTTCTATATCATATTTTACAAATGTAGCTTTCTCACGATGATATCGAATCCGTAAGGGAACCGCAGCACGTGCAGTGTGCTCGCGCTTCGCGCTTTCGAAAGCATAACGCACGTAGGCCGAAGCCATTGTATCGCTTCGATATCAAATTTTCGAAAAATATTCCATTCTTGTATGAAACCGACCCCCTTCTAACAATCGCAATGAAGACTTGATTGAATCAGTTAAGAAACATATTTCCAAAGCAGCGCATATATTTCCTCCATATCAGATCGAACACACCGCACAAACGCAACGCAGCTTTATCGATGGTATCAAGAGATAACATCATAATACGAATGCCTTCGACTTACCTTCAATAATATTTACATTTTCGATATTTCATATTTTGCAATTTAAAACGAGCGTTTGGCAAAATTGTGCATGCTCCAACGAAAAGACACCAGTGAAAGGTACAAATGCATCTGTTGAGCGGTCGTAGCGTGTCCATGTATAGCCGTAATATGTGTGCATTGTGCATATTGTCGTAATTTATGATAAGGTGACATTCCGAAACCAATAAAAAGGCTTTAGTGGAGTAATGCCGGAGGCATGACGCAGCCATTTATTACATCTGGTTCAAAACCACTGCGTCCAACGGCTGTATTTATGAGTTACACAAGCGGGCCGAAACGCCGCCGTCGACCGCCTCCGCGACTATGACGACGACGACGATACGAACGGCAGTTAAAACACCAATAACTTGAGGGACTTACGGCGGCTCCCCGCATGCCTTCTTGGCTTCTTCCTGCTCGCACAGCCGGCCTTCGTCTAAACCGCCGCCGCCATCGCCTGCCGCCGTTGAGGACTACATTATTATACACAGCGCGCGGCTACAAACGCGCCTGCATTGTACGGCGCGCGGCTAACGTTTTGCGAAAGACGTTTATTGCCATTAGGAAACTTATTGCGCGATGAAAGTTTTCAGTGGCGGGGGGGTGTACCGGTGTGCGTAATGTGGATATAGTCAAGCGCACGGATTATTAATGCTAAATGTGGCAATTCAATTTAAATAAGGACTTGCTGCATCACCGTCTTTTTGACGTGAAAACTGAAAACGTGAAACGTTTACTACCTCAATCAAATTCAAGGCCAAAATAAAGATAGTCAATTTAATCTTATGTGGTGATCGAAAGTCTAAAACTGCGCATGCGCAAACTTAGTTTTTTATTTTTTTGGTTTAGAGAAGATTCCTTGTTAGGGAGCTATTACTGAAACAGCGCAGCGCGCCCAGCCCGAGGATCGTTTCAGTAATAGCTGCCTTACAGAAATATGTTTTTCGATTTTTAAAGGCCCTTTTAAGGCTGTAAAAAATTATTATATAATTTAATAAATATCTCGAAGAACACATTTTTAAAGATGTGCCCTCTTCACTAAAAATCTTTAAAATATTTTCGCAATCTCAGAGACTTGCTTATCAAAAAAAAAACTTGAAGAACTTCATCAAGATAGTAACTTTAATGAACTTCTGGAAAACAACCGTATAATCAGAATTAGAAACTCGATCATGAATGCAGTATGCAGAGATCATAACATTTTGAAGAGAATATCGCCACTCCCAATTTATTTGTGCGATGATAACCACAAGCCCATGTGTTGACATTGAACTTTGCAACAAATGTAGGAACATTTGATTCTATACGATCATACTTACAACAATAAAATGATAGCTATTGAGTTTTCGAGGATGCGCCATTCCATTTTCCTTATCACGGTCGAATTAAGCCCCCGGGGCAGACAGGATTGTCGCGTATGGTCGCTTGCCAAATGCTCATCCATTCGAGAATGTGTCATAGAGTTTAACCTACTTTCGCCCTCTCCTCTCTCCTGTCTCGACTCGCGCCAAGTGCGCCGCTGACTTATTACGTTTTATCGGAAAATTCGTTTTAATTTTCGTTCAGTCACAAATGGAAAAACGTTTAACTTTATTTCCTGCCCTTTTTCTTCATTCGCTGCGCAATGTTTCGGTTTTTCCCAACTTCCCATTGCGTCGCATTGTTTGAAATATTTCCCAATCGTTGTATTGTCGTCCTTCCGAATGCATTTCTTTGGGAATGAAATATCAAACAATAAGAAACGGTTGCGTTCGCCGGAGCGGTCTGCTATGGAGCGTCGATTTTTTATGTCCTATAGATATGTCAGACAATGGCCGGCGGATTAGGTAAAGTTTTATGAAATATGGAAATTCGCGCAATCGGGGCCGGAGGTTGTCCTCGGGGAGCAACTGGCCGGTCGGCAATTTCGTCTAAATAAATACGCTAACCATATAAAGGCCACTTTTCCGCCCAATAAAACTTTATACAAACTACCCCCAACCGCCGAGCCGATGTAGACGACGACCGGTGGTCGGCAGTTTATGGTAATCAATGCATAATAAGAGCGTTTAAAGGAATGGTGGGGCGCAACAAAGAAGCAAAAGCGGGCATAAATTCTTTGCGCGCAAAAAAGTGCACGAGCACGTAAAGATGCGAGTAAACATGTTTGCCGACATGCACGAATAAACGGATAAATATTTCAGTATGTATGGTGTAGCTATGCATAGAGAGTTGGCCTTTAGGAAAACGGAAATTTTAGTTGTGCGCATGGCTGACTGATGGAAACCGGCGCTGCTGTGTAACTGTGGTGTTCAATTTTGATTTCGACGTGCTTGCCCATCGATTTTCTTGCAGGCTATTCATCAATCTTCTGACAGATCAAATCTAAAATCTAAACAACCAGCCGGGCGATGTTTGGCATGCGTTTGTGATGCACATGGGCAAATATTCGATTTTACGCAGCGCCGCGCGTTGAATAAATTCGATGGACGAGGAGGCCACGCACAATTGCGGGCCAGCGCCCATTCCGAAATAGGGAAAATACAATTAACCAAAACCCGATGAACCCGAAACCTCACGTAAGAATGTTTATCGTTTGATGTGTGTGCTTTATCGGTCGGCCATCAAAGGGACGTGTTTGGCCTCGGCCAGATCACGATCCGGTCGAGTCTGTCGAGAGCATCTCTCGCGTTCATCAAAGTTACAGGAATACGGGTGGGGGTCTTTTTCGCCGATTCTGGCTGCGTGCACGCACGAGACACGACCACACTATGCACAGCGTGGTCGAAAGCTTCTAGCTAAACACACATATGTCATTCGATATCGTTTACACAGAACGACAGAATGCACGAACTTGGGGACGGGGGACCGCGAGCCTTGTATCGTAAAAAGCATTTTGTTTGATTTACGCATGGGCAAAACGCTAGTTGCGCCCCTTCAACTATTCGGATGTGCGTTGGCAGCACAGACACCAGCTGAAAATCTAATGGTAATGTGTAAGTAATTCAAGGTTAATAAATATCACCGAAGACCGCGTCGCGCTCACCAATAAAGGTACATGCGTGTGGTGTGTGGATAGCTTCATTCCACGGTTTCACCTATTTTCGAAAACTTATCTAAAGTGTCTCGATAAATAAGCTGATAGGAGTGGAAATATTGTTTCCTCAAATAAAGTACAGTGCGTGGCGCGGCAACGAAATGGCCGTCTGTGAAATGTTTACAAGCGATAAAAGAAGCTCGGGTAAAAAGCTCGCGAGGCCCAAAATAGCGTTTAGTTGCTTCCGATAGTTTTAGTATCGTTTAAACAGATAACACAATTTGACACGCCATAAATATGAGGTCGGCGACGACTTCCCACTAAAATGCAAGTGTTGAATGCCCACTTTTCGAAGTGGTAACGTGGCAAGGAGCAGTGGAACGTGGAAAATGCTATTTTGAAACGAGCGCGTCTCTCACAGAAAATTCCAACTGACGTGCACTTGATTAATAGTTATTAGAATGTTTAACATGTCAGATGTTAAGAATGAAAATCCTTCTTGGAAACGATCATCTTCTCACTTGGTGACTTGGGTACTTGTGACTACTGTTGGTAAAACGCTCTGCTGTCAAAGGGGTACTACATAAAAGCTAATTTGTAAAATTGAATAGAATACTGTATAGTTCTGCAGTCAAGTCAATGTTAAAAGTCAACATTTTATGGCACCATGTACACAAAACATATTCATATTTCTTGACGCTGGGTTAGGATATTAGAATGAAAGCGAAAAAAAGGGTATAGAGGTATAGGTTATGGAGTTCTGTGCTTGAGGAATTTTTAAAGAACTCGTAAATCATTTATATGTTGATATACGCTGTTGGGGTATAGAAGGTAAAAGTCGTATTGGGGAGGGGGGTTGGAGGGATGGAAGGGACGTCGAAGGTCCCGGATGCCAACCCCGCAAGTCCGAGACACCGAGACTACTCCCAGCCTCGGAGGTCACCGAGGGATTTACCTACTTCGAGAAATGTCATTCAAGATTAACATCTGTCATCCGGACAGTCCCGAAGAATATCAAGCGATAATCCTCGACGAAACGAGTAGGTGGAGTTCTGGCAAATGGATCACAATACGATAAATTGCCAGCGAGCAAGAGGAAACGACCCAAAAACGACCCAAAGACGAAGATGCGGCCGAATTTAATAATTTGCCGGCTTTAATTTAAAGCTGCCTTATTGCGCTACTGCAGAATCGACCCGCACACAACAATGAACCATCTTGCTATCTGTATACATTTACAGCTAACGGCTTAAAAGTACTTCTAGTTAAGAGAGGGCGAACTCCCTTACAAGAATAACAAGAAATAAGAGGATCGTCAACTTTCGTCGATTTCAAATTGAAGAAAAGCGATACCTAGTAGGTACTTAACAAAGCAGAAAGGAGATTCTTTTTATTCCAGAAAATAAATGTTAAAAGTAGAACATTGGAACATGTAACAAACGTTCGGGCTTTGTTTGAAAGATGCATATTGTAAGAACAAGCCAAAACGCTGGCATTCCGAATGATTTTCAAAGGACCAAAGGAGAATGAGTTAAAAATGCATTTTAATTAAAATAAAGGTTTTGCGCTACATTTCCTTAATTAAAAACAGAGGGCCTGTTGTTCACTAGCGGGCGCGGCTCGCGCAGCCGCCACCACCGCCGCCGTTGAGCTGCTATTTGCTTCTTCCACCTTCAGAGTCGTAATAAGGAATTTTGGTTATTTGCACAAGAAGATAAAAAGAATAAGCGAAACCGTCTTGTTTCTTGTAAGCTCGGCACGAAGCGAGAAAATTTGTTTGTGAGAATCGCTTTAAAAACTATTTAAGTAGGAAACGCGAAGAGCGAAGTGCAGCGAAGAAAGTAAATAATTTCTTTGAAATATTTGCCTTTGTGCTTTGGGCTCCTTCAAGTGAAACTTGCTTTTTTAGCTTTGCTTTGAGCACGGGAACATGGGAACACTGAGGCTAATCCGCCAAAGTTAACCAAATACCTCGTATTCTGCAAATCGTTTCTATCCATTATTTTTCATTTTATGAAGTTTTATGAAGTGTCTAAAAAGTAAAATTTTACACTTGAATTCCGATCGATCCGATTGTAAGCAAGATTGGATTACAAGTTTGTATGTTTCTACTGGTACTGATTTTTTGCTAAGAAACGTTTTGTAACCGCAAGAATGAAAGGGAGATGGGGGGAGCAACTCGGCGAAAACCCCTTTCAGCCATTATTAGGGGTTCCGCCATTATCGTCTCTCAATTGAAGTAGAAATTCTTTTGATGGCGGAGGGTATAAAGCATGTTTATTGTCCAATTTTGTGTAAACGTCTGACAATTTCGGAGCACGAGATTATGTAACGCGTTGTATTTGGGTGCATCGGCGATATATTCGGTGATATATTAAGCCCTCGGCGAGGTAAGCCTCCGGCAGGTAGCGAAGGGAAGTGTGCGTGTCACCGACGTAGTTGTGTGGTGACATGTGTTTGGCAGTGAAGCATTCCGGAATACATTTGGATTCCGGTTAACGAGCCGCAATGTCCTGCCATTTGTAATTGTGTTAAATCCCCCGGAGTAACGGACCGACAACAGGAAAGCATTGCACGGCGACAAAAGCTCAAGCTCCATCGTCTCGTTTATAACCGAATGCCTATAGTTGGGAATTTCTCGATACGCCGGTCGAAAATATTTCCGTTCGATGTGATTATGTTGCAAATTCATTTTAGTGCAGTCAAATTATGCTAAAAATATTGTTTCGGAGGAAAGTTGTGGGGTAGTTTTAATTTCTTTAATTCTATATGTTTTTTGTGGCGCTAAATTCAAATCCAAATGCAAAGAAAGGCAAAAAAGTCTTTGTTTTCTCTGTTTTTTTTTGCTAATAACTCAAGTAATATAAATTTACCTAAGACAGCTTTATTCAAAATGAAACTACATAACATTTTCTATAAATTGCACTATTTAGTTTCTTTCTCCGACGAACAGTTCTGGCATAAACGGTAGTTGAAAGTTGGTGTAATATGACTGCGCAAAATCCCAAACTACCAAAAAGACAACGCATTGGCGCACATCTCTTATTATAACTTTTTAAAGGTTTCACTATCCGTCTCGTTCTTTTTGGGATTAGATGCACAATTAAGGAATCCAACAGTACTAAAATTGTTATTATGCAACGTTGCAAAGTACCTGGAAATAAACAAGGAAGACCACGCAACTATGAGTATACGGTGCGCATTAGCGCACATTTCTTATCATAACTTTTGATGGATTTCACTATCGGTCCTGTTCTTTGTGACATTGGATGCACAATTAAAAAGGGAATCTGCTCACATCAATACTACTGATATTTAAAGTGGCAAACATGTTAGCAAAACGCCAAAAAGACAACGCAACTATTATCATACGGTGTGCAATGGTGCACATTTCTTATCATAACTTTTTATGGATCTGACTATCCGTCTCGTTCTTTTTGGGATTAGATGCGCAATTAAATAATGAATCCAATAATAATGTTAGTGTTACCATGCAATGTTGCAATATCTACCCAGCAAAATGAAAAATTAAAAATGTGGATTTTTGCGAAGACGAACAAAGTTTGCCAATTTTCAACTATCGCTTGAGCCTGAATAGTTCATCGCAGAAAGAAAACTAAATTGTGCAATTTGTAGGAAATTTTATGTACTTCCCTTTTGAATAGAGATGTTTTTTCGAAGAGTTTATCATTTTAGAATTCTAAGCATAAAACGGGAAAAAAACAAAGAAATGTTTTGCCTTTCCTTTCCTATCAATGTTGCGTCACGAAATTTTGTTAGCAAACTTTGGATTTGGATTCGGCACTCCAAAAAACATTCAGAATTGAAGAAATTAAAACTACTCCAAAACTTTCCTTCTTTCCGGCGAAAGACCTAATTATTATTTGGCGAGGTGTTTTGTTGTTTTAATTTAATGCGCGAAACCAAAACTGAGCGCCTCCACCATCGCCGTTAACATCTCCGTTTGTTGTGTGGAATATTATTGCGGTCGCACAAAGCGCAATCTGTGCAGAAGACAGTCGAAAAGGTATATTACTGGGGCGGGTGTGCACGTTCAGGATACGGAAGGGAGGCCTCCCCGACAAGCGTGTGATAAATGAACGCGTACGTGGTGCCCCCACACCGGCGTCTTGCATGTTCCACGTCGCGGCACGTATGATAAACGGGCAGCGCGTTTCTTGGGAAGACTAAACATCGGGGTGGTGCCCGCGCCCAGCGCCTTAAACGCTTCTTAACCTAGCCCTAGCGAATGACAACGCGCATCTGTTGCGTAATTAACATGCATGTGTGCGACCGAGAAAAGTCCCGCAAGAACAAAACCCGGTTGCGTGTGCGAACGCGCCCCGGATCCACAAAAAGGCACCACTAGCGCATAAATCATCGCGCACACGAAACGAATTACACGCATTGGGCGCAACGAAAAACAACTCGGGGCGCGGAATGCGGCGCTTAACTAATGCTTCATTACCGCGCAACAGCAGCACCGGCGATACATCTTCATTGCACGCACGTCAGCCCCGAGTCCCCGACGATAGAAGAGATATGCAGCGGCGACAAAAACCGCTTCGAATTATCCTCGCAATTGGGCGTTAAATTGAATTCAAGTTATCGACATCGGTGCGATTGTTGCAACCCATGGCAACAGCCCAGACGACGGGGAAAGGGCGAACTTTCCGGGCGCGGGCGCTCAATGATTTCAGCTACAAATTGTATATTGGATATCAAGTTAATTGGGATGTTGTTGACTCGGTTATAATGAATCCACCTCTGCATGCGGAAGGTTGGCTGCGACTCGCGCCGCGAACTTTGACTACAAATGCAAGCGAAAGGGGCGAGGGCGTCTCGACTCGGGAGACATCAAAACAGGGTTGCGAAGTAATTTACAGCGAGATCGGTTTGACACGTATACAACGCTCACTAAATGCATGCACGTGTGGTGAAAATCAATTTCGATATCTAATTATTAATACAGGTATGCTTCCATTGCTTCCAGTGAGTATGTGTATGTGTGTGTGCGGTTAGTTTCAGAAACTTCCCAGCAAAGCAAACTCACTTTGCCCTCGCCTGCGCACGGCATTCAGTCGAATTCACTATTCGACGTTTTGAGGAAATTGGCGAAACCGCATTTTCCCACAAACTATTAAACTTGCACTAGTTCAGTATATTCTTCCAATAAAACTTTCGTGATTATTATTATTATACAGGGTCATCCTTATAAAGGTGTACCCTAAAAAGGAGGTTTTTAAATCTTTCTTTATTAATTGAGAAAATCATAAAATATCGTTTAATTTGTTATGCGGGGAGGTCCCAATCAACCTTCCGTGCGTTCGTCGAATAAATTGACGATTAAATCATAGCCTCGCAACTTTGACACGAGCTTTCTCTCGTCTTGTGAGAGAGGATAAAATTATCTATCTAATGGTGTTTAATAAGCATGCGCGTTGACTTAGTTTGTGAGATACATGGGGTAGAAAATAAGCATTACACTAAATCAACGTTCCATGTGTTTGTCGAATAAATTGATAATTAAATCATAGCCTCGCAACTTTGGCACGAGATTTTTTTACATACTGCGAAAGAGGATAAAATTATCTATTCAATGATGTTAGATAAAGGTGCGCGTAAAACTTAGTTTGTAAGATATATAGGGGCGAAAATGAGCATTGCACCTAATCAACGCGCCATGCGCTCATCGAATAAATTGATGATTAAATCATAGCCAGGCAATTTTGGCATGAGATATTTTTACGTAATTTGAAAGAGGATGAAATTTCCAATCGAATGGTGTACGTTGTAGGTGCGATCGGAATTTTGGATACAAAATAATAAAACCTTTTAATTTTGTTAAAATTTGCCTAATTAAAAGTTTCAAACTTATTCTTTTCGTAGCCACGAAAGTTTTATTTCAAATATTTTGAAACCTTGATGAAGGTATTAAAAAATGCTATTTAGTGATACCAAAATTAGGTAGGCGCAAAATGTTTAATAAAATTTTCGATCATAATAAATAAATAAATTCACTCTCATTCAAACTCGATTTTTAACATAGCCACGCAAAACTTTTCGTCACTTTCCTTAGACTAAAAGTTAGCTAATGAGATGTTCTTTCTCATGCTGTGAAATTAGGTGCGCCGAACAGTAATTGTTCGAATAACAGAGCTTTTGCCGTATTTCCAATGCATTATAGGTATATAGGGACAATACATGACTCTGGTAAACGTGACTCCAGTTTCAGGCCAGTAGAATCACCTCGTTTGAAATGTACTACCTTATTCGGATCACCCTGTATATCACCCTCAGTGTAAATTAGTAAAATTTGAATTTGTACAGTTTTGCATCGCGTTGATTAACATTTGTGTGCAATTAGAATAACTTGGTAAATATTGATCGATGGTTTTCGCGGTACGACGGTTTATTGGTCGAGCGATCGGGTCGCATTGCGGAATGATCGGCACATGAGCAATGCTCGGCGGCTCGGCTGCCCGCACGGCGACAATATCGAACATTGCGAACAAATTGGGTAATGTCGTCCTCAGCAAGCCGTCGGTCGTCGTCGGGGGCAGCTACCTGAAAATTTCATTATGAAATTTCGGCAGTTTGGATGGAGCGCATTGAGAATTTGTCAACCGTAAGCCGCAGGGGACACAGGGCGACACAAAAAACTTATCCACTCTGGCGTGTATTGATCCGGACAACAACGGATGACATTCAATTCGGACCTGAATGAAGAAAGTTGAGCAAATCAAGCGTTAAAGATTGAGAATGCGCCCGAAACTCCTTGTACCGACCACAAGATGATCTTGAGGCTTTGAGGCAAGGAACTTTGATTTAATCACATTTATTATTTATTTATAGAACATATTCTTATATTGGAACGAGGAACGAGGTGCAAGGAAGTAGCGGTCTTGTTATTATTTGTAACATGTGTAAACAGTTATAAAATCAACGCGTGTGAAGCATGAAACTGCTTGTATCGCTGTCTCGCAATTTATCGATAACATGAAATTAAGCATCGTTTCGCCTGGCTGCGCATCACAACAAACAGCTACCGGGTATCCGCTTTATGATTGTTTAATTTACCGGTAGCCAAACGTCGTTGAAGCGCACTGAATGCCACAACCCGACGGCCGTTCGTCTCGGACAGCATTCTTGGATTCTTGCTGCGGGGATAAGTCGTGCGCCGTCGAGTACCCGGGGCTGGAATAATGCAACTTGGAGCAACTCTTGCAACGCACTCTGCGCGCACATGCAACAATCAACAAATAGAATTTCTTATTCGTTGTCCTGTTGCACATGTCCGTTGGCATTGTTACGCGCTTATGTGACATCGAAGGCTTGTCTCGGCAGTGCCACGCGATTCCTTCCATGTCAGCATGGGAATTGCACTATATCGGATTAGTCCGTTTGCTGCGGCAGTAGGTATGCATTTATTGCCATGTGTGTCCTTTCACGGGACAAGCGAACGCACGTTGACAACAATGAAATCCCTTTCAGGGAGCATGTCCGGCCGCCGGCGCTTTCGAAGCAAGAGAATATTATGCATGTTTTTTTATGTTTTGCTTGTCGCATCTTTTCATCCCTTATCTCGTCCTGTACGTCCTGAGGTTGATGTTGAATGCTGACACAGTCTTAAATGCATCTTGCTTTCATGCTTATACCCGTGACAACGATATACTATCCCCTTTAAAATTTATTGTTTATTCCATAATAGGGTTGTCAAGTGCAATGCTGAAATAAATATAGGTTGTTCTTCGTGAAAAGTTACACTTCCCAGAGTTTTTGGCGATTTTTTTGAAGCCCCCAAAGGGTCAAAATAAAATTTCAAAGTTTGCGATGAGTCACACTCCAAACTCTTCTACTATGCTTAAAGTCGGTTCGAGTATGACTCATAGGGAAACATTTCAAACGTTGTCATTTATTTTAACTGTTAATGTGGCTTAAAAAATCGCGAAGGACATCATATAAATTCTTGCAACATAACACTTGACAACCCTATTATTATGCAAACGAAAAACAAATTTCTCCAAGGGGAAATTGCCCGGCCCAAAAGTTGAATAGTTATTTTATGGAATTATACCAAGTTTGCTGTTGGGGTTCACGACGGTCAAGTGAACGCGCCGGGCTCAACCAAAACGCTTAAACGGTAATTTTACACAAAGTTGGCCTTCAATTAACGCGTCAATTAATCCGACGGTTCTTGTCGCATGTTCGCGTCTCCAGAAGCTCTAGGCCTCTGGGGCATCTCATACAGCTTGATGTTGATGTTGAGCGTGGAACTTACGCAAGAAGCATCTAATCAATTTTCCGCAAATGCGCCCAGCGCTAATAGATTTGCGGGACCCTCGCCTGCATGGTCCTCATGCTCTTGCATCTTGGGTTGTTTCTTGTGTGCACGCTTGGGTTCAGCCGTAATGGCTGAACTGTGCGAACTGGCCCCCATTATCCGTGTAAAAAAGATTGCTTCTCGCATCGTGTTGTGTGGACATGGGGATTTAACCAACAAAAAATCTGCATGAAGCGTTTACAAAACTATAGCGACATTAGCGCCAATAATGTAGACTGCAGAATTTCCGCTTACATATGTGTGAGAGTGTGTGAGTGTTAGTGGAAACCAAAAGCACGGCTGCAACTAGCGTGTGGTTTACCCGAATGTCGCAACTAAGCAAAACCGACGTCCGCCAAATCTGCGCCTATGCAAAATTATTTACATTGAGCCCAATGGAGCATGCTACATATTTGGATTTTGGATGCGTGGTACTGTGGTAGCATTCAATATGTGTATGTATTTGGCTTTGGCACGGTGCGAAATGCGCACATTCTAGATCGTAATTTTGTATCGTGGACTCGTGGTAAAGTTCAACTACGGCGTCAGCCGTCTGGAACGCCTGTTACTGATAATAAATCTATTATGGTAAGCAATTTGTAATTGTAACTTGTCAACAACCTTGCTTGGATATAGGACGAAACGAAAATTCAAATTGTTGGCACTTAACGTGTTTACAAATTAATCGGCAGAGTCGGATTCTCACCCGTGAGAGTCAACAATTTTCGTGACCGAGTTATCTCCAAAGATTATCAAATTTTACTTGAGGTCCAAAAATCGTCTTGAGCGCCACAATCAAATGAAATCAACATAATGGTAATTAACCCCCTGGTCTATCAACCCCCTGGTTTCAAGAGGGAGGATGAATATGGTGGAGAATTGTTGGCGATGAATTCACCTAGAACCAACTCGACCATACACTAAAATTGTACCTGTCAATCTAGGGATGCGCGGAAACAGCCCGGGAGAGAACTCGGTCATGACATTTTTCGTCCCAGGTACAATCCCAAAATTTCTGGGAGAACTAAAGTCTGTCCACATTGATCATTGAATTTGCAGAACAGATGATATTTTATATGGACGCTGGAAACCTCGAAATATGAAATCCAAGGAATTTAAGACGACAGCACTTTAATGTAAAGCATAGGTCTGGTGATAAGTGAATGGATTCGGCAATTCCTATTCCTATTGTTCGACGCGATATTGAATTTAAAAGATTCATGGAATTCTATCGCCGCTGTAAATTTGAATGTACATTTCTATGGAGTTAATAAAGTAGCCTCCCCGGAGTTTGCGAAGAAAGTTAAAAGGTAATATCAGCAGTGGGGAATGCACTTCCATTGCAGGAGGAGTTTCCGGCGACTTTGAAGCTGAGGCTATATTGCGAACCGCAATCGTCTATAGCTTCCCGCTTCCCCCATTACGCCTTACCCGCCCGCCTTCCACCCATCTCCACGTGGCGTATTCATGCCGGACACGATGCATGTCCGAGCGAACAGTCTGCGTTTAATTACACATTTAGCCTCCCCCCGAAGACGGAGGGCTACACTTCGGCCAGCCCGTGTCCTGCTCACCGTATGACCGAACGAAGCACTTCCAGAAATTACCCGTACTTAATTCCAGAGATCCGCTCTTCACCACCACCAACAACTGGAGTTCGCGTGCGTGTGAATGCCACCGCTGCAAGGAGCTCCCAGTGTGCGGTAACATTGTCACTAAATTCTTGGCCCCCGATCCCCCAACGTCGGATGGGAACGCGCTCCAGCCGATTTGTAGCCGCCTCCCGATTCGGCTACATCGACAAAATGATACGAGAGCTCTTAATTCTATGACTATGGTGGGATATTAGCGCGCAAAGGGTCTGCAAGAGCAAATAGTTGCGTATCGCTTAAAATATTATCGAAAACCGCACATTTGCGAACGAGAACCGGGGAGGCAATAGCATTCCGCAGCATAAGAACAGGACGAGCAAATTTTGCTCGTTGAATTGAAAATTTATGGTGCAATCTGTAAATAAATATCACGGTGGCACCTCCAGCACATGTGTTTCGCACCACCGCGCACCGCCTTGTGGCAGATAGATGGCAGCGAAAGAACAAAGTGAAGCGCGTTGCGAGCGAATAAATAAGACGCGTCTCGAAGAAGGAAGAGCCTTTCCGCCTATCCGCAAGGCTCGACTTGAAGCTCCCCAGTCAGTCAAACGCACACCGACCAGGGGGTATATTAAAATACGGCTTCCCTTTTTTTCAAACATTTATATTGCTGGCATCCGTGCGCTGTGTTGCGCCCTTGTATACGTGCGTCGATGTTATGTGTGTAAGATAAAAGGGATTTCATATTTATCATAGAGATGACGGAAAAATTCATGAAAGCTCACTTAAGATATCTCTCATGCTGGCTTTGCGCTCGCATACTGCGAAGCAGATCTACGTGCGTTGCAATGCATCGTGCGCCAGGAAGAAATACGCTTTCCTCGGCGGTGGCAATAGCGCAGTAACACACCTTTCCATTTGGTTCGTTTTAGTTTTTCCGTTTGCCACGTTTTTTTTATTTCCTGCATTTCCGCCTAGCGCTTTTTTTCTCTGCTAGTCTAGTATTTCGCACGAGCTTGCTTTCTTTCTTTTTGCGCTTATAAATCAACCCTCGTTGTTTACATACACGAGAATATTTGCGTTTCGTGATGTTAATCGTTGTGTTATTTTACGAATAAAAACCGAAAGCTTTCAACTTTCCTGCAATTTATACCTATACAAGAAACAAAATAAATCACTTTGCATTTGTATATACAGGGTGTTTTCGGTGTTTGCACCTGTAAAGAAGTCGATGAACAAAAAAAATCTTAGAAAAAGTCATCGTCTCAACGTAAATATACCTACAAATCTATTCAGTCTATTCAGGCATCCTGAAGTTTTAAAAACACAGATTTCCTCCTATTACCTTGCTCGAGAGTTTGAGAAGGCTCACAGATGTTCCTCGGTTTGCTCGATTCCATTTTGGAGAACGCACTAACTAGTGAACTCAAACTAACTGTCGAATATCACCCGATTTTAAATTTACACCAGAATAAAATATATTTACATCTTGAAAATCATGTATTGTTAACGTGAAATTAAGATACATATCTATATGACCCTACGGAGTGACATTAGTGCAAGTGCATATCGATATACCTATATACATATTTATTATTTATTGCTTGCAGTTCGGTATTTCGAGTAACGTATAAAGAAATATGAACCTCATTGTGTCCCTGTGGCATGAAGATGCAAAGTGTATCGCCGAGCACGTTGCAACCCCCAATGAGCGCAAGATGCAATAAAACCACCGGAGCAATATAATAGGTATACCATATCCAGCACACGAACTTCTTGCTTTTTGCGGCGGCGACAAGCGCAGAATTTCATCGAACGCATATCAAGCATGATCGCAACGAATAAAAATCCATATTGTGCAAGAAGCCTGTAAGCCAAGCGCAAGAAACGATTGTGCTCAGATAGAGGATACCGCCGGTCTATGTCATCAGACAAAAAAGAACCGTGCACTTTAAATTCTCTAACAAAAAGCCTCCGCGTCGCTATGGAGCAATGTAGGAAGTAAAAAACTAACCGGCATGCATAATTTATTCAGACATTGTCTTACACATCAAAGGCGTTTTTAATAGCTGTAATGGACACCCACCTATTCTTCCCTGGCGACTCTTGTTTACTACAATTTGTACCGAGCGGAAACAGCGCAGGACAGCCTGCACTATGACTGGCAAGTGGCAAGTGGCAAGTGGCAAAGCAACCTGGGAATATAGGAATTGTTTACTTTTTGAATTTGAAGTGAGCGCTGGTAGAAATTAGGCAAACTACTTATTACAAATGCCCATATACAAAAGGATACACCTGACATCTCAAAGTGGCCGAAAGTGCACTAGGCACATTGTATTGTAAGGTGGGAAGAAAGACAAGAGGAAAGCTCACCGGCCTCATCGCACTGCCGCGCTTGCATTTGAAATTTGAACATACTTTTATCTTGTAGTAGTATAGACGTATGAAGGAATGAGGGCCGGTGTGTATCACCACCGGAAATACTATTATTCTCCCTAACGCTGGACATAACTAACCTTTTACCTACGGGTCTTGTATTTTTTTTGCTCTCTAAATAGGTGTAAATTTGGGCTAATGTTACATTAGCCCAATGCGGGGGTCCGGCAGTAGTACGGTCCTAAGCTTATATGATAACAAAAGCTTCCGCATAAACTTATTAAATTTGGGAGTGAAATGTACATTATGGTCAGTGGATCCGTACGGTCCAGCGTCGGCCTGATTAAATTTATATTTGATGATAGTGCCATGGTGCCATCCCTATGTATATACCCAAAATAACACTGTATGTCAGAGCCATAACATTGTCACAACAGATTTTCAGGGACCTTCTCCAGCCGGACGGTTATGAGGAATTATGCGCACATGACCATCTTGCACGCATATTAGCCGAGCATAATTTCATAAAAAGAGATGAAACCGCTGTGATTACACGTTTGGAGTTTGCTGATTGAATTATCCTTCTGCAGGCCTGCAGCTTTGATACATCTTTCAAATATACTCCTTGTTGCGGCAAAATATATAGTGCTTTTCATTTATCCTCAAACATAGCACATAGGCCAAAGCTTTGCCCATGCAGGTCTATGTTTTTACGCGGAGTTGAAAAGCAAAACTCAAGAAACAGATTCGGTGATTGTTCCCAAACCACTGGGGCGATTTGAATTATCTCTTCGGATTAATGTTGCTAAAAATAATCCGCCTCGTAAACTCTTTTTGTGCGGCCGCCAGAGGGCGCCGTTCGCCCCATCTAGTTTATTCCCGTTTCTCCCGAACGATGTACCCGAGGGAAATGCAGATGACGGTAAAGCCCGTCAAAAAGTATTCTCTATTATTGCGAAATTTTCAACCTTATAGCTTTTCGCGTTTCGGTACACTGGGCGAAAAAGTAAAGTTTACAATTTTGGAAATTGGGAAATTTCGGTTGAAAATTTCCACAATTACAGAACATACTTTTTGACAGCTTTTGCCATCATCTGCGTTTCCCTCGTGAGCATCGTTCGGGAGAAAACTAAACTGGCGGTAGTGAACGGCGCCCTCTGGCGGCCGCCTAAAAACAGTTCGCCCCAGTGGTTTGGGAGCAATCACTGAATCTGTTTTTTGAGTTTTGCTTTTTCTTTTTACATTTACTTGGAAACATAGGCATGCAGTTTCATATAGGCAATGCATTGGCCTAATATGTTCGAGGATAAATAAAAAGAACTGTATAACCCAAGAACATGAATATCTTGTTAAGATTCGGGCAGTTGTTGCGGTGGTAAATATTTTATGACTTTCATAACCGAAGAATATTAAAGCAGGTTGCGCCAGATTGTACAAAAATCAAACATGCTGCTGGGATGCTGGGATGGCTTGCTTTAAAAATTCCGAAAATCATTGAAGCTGAAGCCACAACAATGGATCTGGAAGTTTTCCATGGCGACTGCCACAAGATTATAATAAAAGAGAATTTGTCATGTGCCATTTAACATAAATCATTCGTAAATAATTCGTCGAATGGATGCAGCAATTGTGCGGTTACCATTATCACTCCATCACGCCCCGAACGCATGAAATAAATTTAACTAAAATCCGGAACCATATTTCGGAAAGAGCAACATTAGCAACGCCCACATTCGCATTCAAACGTTGTGGGCTTCTGGGCTTTTCGGTGCATGTACGTAATTTGATTAGGAGCCACATCCTGCGAATAGATATTTGTGAACTGATCGATTTATGCCTATGCAATACAAATTTCCATTATACGCAGTTTGAATGGCCCCGGCGTTGGGCGCTCACGCCCCCAGACCGTCACACCGTTATCGGGCGCGCTGCAGTTGCCAGCCAAAGCTACCAAACCTAGCAAAAGGTCAATCAAGCATTAACGAACGATTCGACTCCGCCGACCCTGATAATACAATGGCGCTGCCAACGCCATCCGATGCGCTCCGCTGTCAATACACCGGATACCAGATATCCCCCCTGCGCAGTGTGCTGTGCAGCGTTCCAAACTTTCAAAAGTTAGTTGTAAATGATGGATTTGTTGCCCTTGCCCCGCGCTATCGATATATTTCAATATAATCTCGATGCGCCACGTTGCGGCGAACGGCGATGCATCCGAGGGATAGAATATTGTACATACTTTCCCGCCGTCAATACTTTCGAGTACGCTAAAGTAAACTATTTATGTTTTATACAAAGCGTGCAGGGGGGTGTGGGGGAGATAACCCCTAAGTGCGACCACCCTTGCAGTAAACGCGTTACGACGTTACGAGTATCTCTCGCGGACTCGCGGCGCATAACGGAGCGAACCGGTGTGGGTGGCGGTAGCAAACTTTTGCGCCAAACTCGATTTATTCAATATATATAATCTTTGTACCCTCGACACGAACCCACCACAGCATCAGGTTTTGCGTTCCGGAACATAAGTGCAGGAATATGGTGAATAAAGAGAAATGTGTTTCTTTACATACAAGGTTAATTTGGAATTTTTACACATCGACCACCATGTGCAATAGGTTTGCTGGTATGCTGAAAAAATATATGTTGTTCTTTAAGAAAACTTACACTTGATTTTTTCGAAGTCTCCAAACGGTCAAAATAACGTTTCATAGATTACGATGAGTCACACTACAACCGCTCCGACCATGCTAAAACCGATTGTAGAATGACTTATCAGGTAAAATTTCAAACTTTGTAATTTTTTAAAACTGGTAAGGAGACTGCAAAAATATCGCAAAAAAATATCATAAGTGTAATTTTTCATGACGAACAAGGAACAACATGTATTTTATTCAGCACACCAATGTTCAAAACCTATATGTATATTGTTAAAATCTATAGAACTGCAATTGCATACTTTATTCAACCCATTGAATGACGCGTGAACTGAAGTTAAAATTAAGATAACCCTATTCAGTTATTGTGTTTAACCTAAAACCTAACCTAACAGTATTGTTTTAAATGAAGGAATTATAATAGCAACAAGATTGCTCAATGATCTCTAATGCATAATATTGTGGGAGTAGAAGTTGTGAAAATGTGGTCTAAATATTTAATAGCAAGTTAGCGCATTTCGCAAAATAAACGTATGTTGGGAAAACGTTTCTGGTGTAGTTTTAATTGCCCTGGGGAAATACGCGGTTCAAAGCAATCGTGCCAACCGCTAAACGGTTTGATAACACGACCTCCTCCTTTCGGTTGACACAGAAACTACTGCTTTTTATTGGATCGTTTCATATCTAGTTTCTCCTGCCTCAGCCACATCGGGTGCCCTAAAATCTCACCGAGCACTCTTAACAGGAGAACAGGGCCGGCATCAAAGTTAATGTCACCAACTTAAAATGCTTCTGCTTTTTATTACACATTGTAATGCAATGCCCTTATACTTTTATGCATTATAATAGTGAGAAACTTTGGGGAGGATGTACATCTTTCTCGTTTCTTATGAAACAAGTATTAAAATTTAATGCAACACTTTTATTGTGTTTTCTCGTAGACGGAATAAAATTGTCAATAAAAACCTTTCACTCTCCAAGGTGCACGCAAAATGTGTTGCTTAAATAACCGAGAGCAGAGCACTCGCTTTATTCGCTACCCTTGCTACTTGCTCACACTCTAATGTACATCATTATTGTTGCTTTAATGCCTACTATTAGTTCCAGAATCCAGATGCGCTCCGCCCATTTCGAATCATCTCCCTCATTCTCTCGCGTCTGGCCCTGGCCGGCTAATGATTGCCGACACGGCGAACGTTAAGTCTCAATTTCATATTTTTGTATAAAAATATCGCCATCGGGGCGAAGAGCTGCTTACATTACGATTTACCTTATTGCATCCTAAAATGCGAATAAAAAACTTTCAACGCGATAATCGTAACAACCACGCCAAGTAAATAATTAACAAGGGAATAGTCAACTTCCAATAAATCATGAAGCACAAAAAATAAAGACACCCACTGAACAACATTGAACAGGTTGAAAAGGGTTAACGCTCACAACACACATTAAACAGCTGCTGAATGCCACTAAATAGTTAAACACTATAAAACATTTCGTGCCTAATCATAAATAGGGTTAAGTTGTTTGTAAATATTCATAATTTATACCAGAAGTACACATCCACACTCCACACGAAATGCTGGTTTGTTCTGGCGTTGCGTCTGGCGTACATACGAATAAAATCACTAATTTTCCCTCCAAGTCACATCCACGTCCGACATCCTCTATTTAGCATTGGCATGCAATGTGTATGCGTTGGTGTGTTTTCACTCAACCGCTGCGAGGAAGGAATCTTTCAGTTTTTGTGCGTGCCATGGTATGCTGCGTTAATTTATGTTTCCGAAACGCGAAAACTCGGCGGGTTGTTCCATTCGCGCGTTGGCAGGTTCCCACCGTGAAAGTGTTGTGCTAGGCCGGCGATAAATTCGTTGCCGAAGCGAAAGAAAAGTTCGACGAGATGTTGGTCGCCGATAAATAGGCGCACGAAATGTTCCATCGTTTCCATACATTTCTTTTGTTTTTCCAGTTGATGTAAATTAAAGCAAGGATTTTGATGTTTATTGAACATCGAAAGATCGAAAGGTGCAAACTCATAGAGCCGACACTCGAATTTAGCAAATTTATGATTTTCAAGTATTTGCAACTTTCTTTATATTTAAGACAAACTGGAGTATTGACATCATCAAATATTCTGCTAGTACACCAATCAAATATTATTATTCTATTGGGTATTGCAAATAATGTTGAAAACATCAAATTCACGGCCGTATCTAAGTTACAGCCAACTGTCTTTATCCCGATCCACACACAGATTCTACATATTCTTGTGAAGTAAAGAGATAGAATTTGATTTTGGAACTCATTGGGCCATTATATATCCAGAGATATTGAATTACTGTATTATTTTTTCAAATGTATTTGCGTAGTGCGTGAACGATCCTTAAGTCCTGCTAACTTAAATTTTGAAATTCGGAAATTTTGAAAAATAATATAATACATTCATAAAACAAATAACAACTTTAAAGGGTATGAGGAAACTTTTACCTTTTACTCCATTAATGTGGTTCATGTTCATAATGATTCCGCACGTTCTTTTAAAGCCAGGAAAGCACAAAGCTCGATTAAAACATAATAGCATCGCAAGTTCGCAGGGACAATAAACCAAAAGGGTTGCACACGTAATGCCTTTGTTCACGATCAGTTGTAAAACATGCAATTCCTCGCATTCCTTCATTACCCGCCCGGTTTTTCCCCGGATTTTTATCGTGAAATTGAAAAATATATACCAAGATATAAACTTACACTCAGAGATGACTAAAGGGTTATATAAGGGTATACATTCGTTTCGCAAATAAAAAATTTAATTAAAAACGCAAACTAAATAAAGGCCTTCTCATATTTCACGTTTAATGCATTGTTCCGCCCTAGCGACAGGGGGTAGTGGCATGAGTTTCAGCAATTTTCTCCCCTGCGCCTCTGCCAATTGCACAAAGTCTTGTAGCAGTTTTTTGTTTTCCCCAACTTCTTCGAAATGCGATGCAGCGTAAGTTGGCGAAGGTAAAGGGGCGAGGGTAGCGGTTTCGGTTTTATTGCGATCCGGTAAAAAGCATATTTCTCGAAACAGAAAGCGTTGCTTATGCATCATAATCTTCAGCTTCCCCGCTGTAATAATAAGATAAAATAGAGCAATTCCAAAGTTTATTATAACTCCTGTTATTTGTTAGTCGAGGGGGAGCGAATGCGGTTGCGAGCGAAGGAGACGAACACACTATCACATCGCGCTCGGTTATTCGTGACTGTGACACTTCCACACCACCGCCTCCGTATATATTTCGGATGTCGACTTCGCGCCTGTCCCCGGGTTGATTCATTCGGCAATATTGTTAATAATGCGCAAATTTACTCGACTCTGGCATATTCTAAATCTAAAGATAATTCTGATTAAACAGCCGCATTTCTGTCATGTTCGTGCGTGGTCGCAAGCGAACGTGGGCCGGCTTTAGTTGGCTGGTTGACTCGTAGAAACGAGGAAACGAGGAAACAAATCACGGCCAGTGCATAAGGGACGACGTTATTTCAGCGAGGAAACTCGATTCGCCCGGCTTTCCTTCGAATGTGTTTGCGGGCGTTTTGGCGAAACTTTGCCATCAGACCAGTCTCGCGCTGAATGTGAATAGTGGCTGAAGAGGTGGTGCTGGTGGCGGTAGCGGTGCCACCACATTCAAAATCTTTTGACATCTCCTGCAAAACTTTGCACAAAGTTACACTTTGTTGGGCAAAGATTATTATTACGAGTACACGTGAGACGTCATTCGCGGCTGCGCAGGGATGTTGTCAGACAGTGCTGGGCGCATCCACCAATTCTGCCTCGTCCTGTAGCATTAGCGGCGACTGCGGCTACACATGCGATGAAGGCACGCCCGGCAGTCGGCTGCTCCTTTTCACAATACTCTTAGCTTAATTAAAATGTTTCTGAGCGAAGGGGAAATATATATTTATTCCTTTTGCGAATTCCGGTTGATGAAACTGGTGAAAAGTTGCGCCACTCGAGGCGGCACGACGCGCCTCTCGGCAGCAAAAAGGAAACGCGCGCGATACCTATCCGTAGCATTTAATTATAAATTATTACCAACGCTGCCGGGCTCGGCACTGCTGCCAACTTCAGCCATCTCAGGCGGCGGCGGCGGCATCGGGTGACTTGCATTCGAAAGGATGCGAAGTATTTCACTCTATTTGGGGCTGTTGCAATGCTCATCGACATTGTTCGAGAATTATTCTTAAAAGGTACATTAAGAATGCACCCTTTGACAAATGTACTAATTACAGATGTTGCTAATTTCAACATGCCACATTTCACTGTGCAACACTCTTATTTCATGCAGATTTCAGAAGTGTACTATTCTCCTATTTGCTTTATTATTATTGAATCATAATACTATAATATATAACACAAATATACATATTACGATCAAAATAGCGTGTCGGAGGTAAGTTATGGGGTTTTAATTTCTTCAATTCCTCATGTTTCTTGGGGTGCTGAATCCGAATCTGAGGTTGGCTAACACAGTTTCGTGACGCAACATTGAAAAAATTCAAAGAAAGGCAAGAAAAAAATCATATTTTTTGCTTATAACTTGAAGGGTTCATACTTCGTAAAAAACATCTCAGTTCAAAATGGAAATACATAAAATTTCCCACAAATTGGACAATTTAGTTTTTAGTTAGAAGAAGTTCTGATATACCGTATGGATCCCGTCGTATGGAACATGGTTAGATGCTATTTAAAAGTAAACTGACTTCGCAGAAGCCTACGACTTATACAACAGCAGCTATGCAACGATAAAAATGTTTGTTATTATGCATATTTGTAACCTAAAAATTCAAAAATTTGAGGACTTTGTGAGGTCAAAAATGGCCAAACGAAGACTTTTTCAGCATCATTTTGGTATTAAGATCGTATTCTTTTGACATAAACTACAACGTTACCTGGCGTTTTTCCGCCTATTTTAGTCCACCCGGTATTTCACATCCAAATATGGTTTTTTGAATAAGTAGTTTTTTTTTCATTGTGATTGTTGATACTACTCTCGAAAGGCATAAGATGAAGTAATAAACGAACAGAGTGCGCAGCGAAGGAAGCGAAAAACAGTTTCCCCGTATGCCCCATATTTCGTGTGTTTTCTTCTGCAACAATACGCCACAGTCGCCACATCATCAATGATCAAGCGCGCGGACGGGAAAAAATATAGGACGTCACGGAAAGGAAATCGCGCACACAATACCATCGACACCGAAATGAAATATCATAAACTTCTGTGGCGGCAACTACCGTCAGGAGCACTGCCAAATCGCCGGCGTGCATTGCGTCGCGATGTGTGTTCTAACGCCTGGAGAAGTGGAGAGCGAGACCGCAAAAACTCCGCTAAAGAGGCGACAAAGATTTATCCTCGCTGTCGTCGTGGCAGTCAACTTTCCACTACATAAAGCTCACACACTGCGCACAGACGCGGTATAGCGGTTTGAAGAAGAATGGACGCACGGAGCGGTCGACACCTCTGAGGTAAGGGTAACGGGCAACGGGGCAGGCAACCCGAACGAAAACGAAAGCGCAACCTCGCATAGGAAGTGCTTTTATCATAAATTCTTGGCGGCCCTTTTACGCGGCCCGACACAAGTGCACCGCTATCAAAAGCATGAAACGTTGCCGATTTCATTCTTGCATTTTTCGCATTCACTGCTGGCCGATTGTATACTGTATGCAGGTCCATTCATCGTCTCGCTGCCGAGGTGCACTTTGTCGGACGCAGTTCTAGTCCTGTCATCATGTACTTGGTAATTGCGGCGGCGGGCGGCATCGGCAGTGACTTTAAACTGCAATGTCACAACGCCACAGTGGCCCCGGCGTGGCCCGTCGAATGGATATCGAGGACATGGGCTATTTGTCAATATTAGTTCATGATGGCAGTGCACGTCGTTCCGTCCTCTATGCACTATAGTTGATGAATTTACGATCTGCCAGACGCCACACACTCACGATCGAGCCAATAATGCCACAACCCCATCTATCAAAGCCGGGCAAATATCAACTTGGGGACCTGTCGCATGCCCCACACAATGGCGCAACGTCAATAATGATTAAAGCAATATTAAAACTTGTTTAATTTAAAACCGTTTGCGTGTTGCGCCGTGGCACAGAATTGCATTTTAAAACCGGCAACAACCAAAACCAAAACCGGAGATGTCGCACCGAGGCATCTCGTTGAATGGACATTATGCAAAATGAGCAAATTGCTTTTGGCGGGAAACAGGAAACGGGAAACATTCTCAAGTGCGTCGGCGGACTCGGCGGCTCGTCCGTTTCGCATGCATGTATGTCTTATTGTTGGCGTTTTTAGGTCGGCGGTTGTGCTGTTTATAAACAAGTCGGGGTAGCCGGGCCTTTGTCGCAGGTGGTGTATTGTATGCGCAAACTCCTTTGTCGGTCAAACATCAAATATTGAAAGTTGCCTTTTATAAATAAAAGTGTGTTTAAATTGTTTAGTCGATACACACAGGCGAGTGGCGAGCGGAGGGAGCGCGCAAAGAGTCGAAAAGTCCAAGCGCCGCCGCCCCGCCGCTTGGGGGTTGCGGGGGTCCAAAAAAGCACTCAACGCACTTGTTATTCCAACGCGCCGTGTTTTTTTGCTTTTATTCAGTGAATTTCCTTCACCTCTTTTTCGGCGCTTTTTTTCCATCTTGACTTTGATTTTCTTTCTCTTGTCGACTTGTTCGAAGCGCAAAACTCACGTTTTAGCCCAAGGACTCGAAAACATGTTTTATATTTTCTTTCTTAGCAGAACGCAATGTGCCTTGCCATTGCTTTGATCATCTTCTGACGCAAATACAGATGCCAACATGCTGG